>RXID01015340.1:9941-239798 GCA_005019695.1 Trichopus zeylanicus subsp. travancoricus
CAAATTTTATTTATTTTATAAGTAAATTTTACAAATAATTCATCGAAAGATTTCAAAACTTAAAATTTAAAATTACAACTTTCATGTTGTACATTTACAAATAGACCCCTTCAATATTTTTATTTATAAATAAGTCTATATTTTTTATCATATTTTAAGTAAAATTTTACAAAAAAAATATTAATGATTTTTAGATTTATTTTCAGGGGTTTATTTGCAAAAATCCGAATTTCGAGGACTTTTCTGTAAATCAGAGTTCTTTCGGGTGTTATTTGTAAAAAATCGAATTTCGGGGCGTAAAATATAAAAAATAAGTTTTTAGGGGTGTATTTGTAAAAATAATCGAAGATAAAATCAGAATTTTTTGAAAAAATTTTGATTAAATAACAATTGGTAAATATTTTCGAAAATAGAAGACGTGGGTAATTCCGGAAATTAGGGGATTGTATGTAATTAAGGTTAATTATAGGATTTATACGTAATTATCTTTTTTTTTAATTCTATTTTTTTTCATAAATTATTTGAGTGTCACGGATGTCGAATAGTTTTGGGCGATATTTCTTGCCGTATGTTATATTGCAGATGGCGCACGAGAAATGAATCGACTCAGTAAGGTCTGAATCAAGAGCAGCTCAGCTGCACCGGATGCCGACAACCTCAGCGTCATCAACCAAGTGTCGCAACAGCGGTGACTGAATACTTCTCAGGGCAATCTTCTGAAATAATTAATCGTCAATCCTTACATTTTGGCTGAAAAACATTTAAAAAATATTAATATGCTGACGTGTACATGGTGATGTGTCGCATGCATGCGTCATCAGTAGAAAATATATACATTCCATGTAAACACGCAATCTCATTCCATACAAAATATGTTCCGCTATGCGGTTTTTTTTTTTTTTTTTTTTTTTCGCAGGTCATCAACTCAATTGACTTCTCGTAAAATAAAAAATGAAAATTCCCCTGCAATATAAAAATTGAGCACCTTTTGCAAATAAACCGCAAGTTTTATTATTTTTTTTCCTAACAACTTTGTGGCTCTCATAAATTTGAAAAAAATCAACCATCACAATAAAATTAGGATACAAAAAAAAAAAAAAGATTTTTACACAATTATTGAATATTTCGCTTTATAGTGATTAAATGGGTTTTGTAGATATATTTTTTCGGGGTGTAATGTGTAAGATTCCGTTAAATAAGCTAAATTAGAGAGAAATAAGAAGGAAGCGGCCACAGCACGCAGTCTCCAAATTCCGCTCTTTCTGCGGGGCGATCGAGGCTGCGAATAATTAGGGTTTCGGTCTTGCCATCTGCTTGCTGGTAATCTTCCATTTCCATCTGATTCGATCTGTTTTGTTGTTCTGATTGTGATGATTCTCTGAGTGGTCACTATTTTGTTTTTTCTCGGATTTTTTTGACATTTTTTGTTAAAAGTTATGATCTTTTGGCGCATTTTTGTTCCAGAATTGATTTTTTTCTCTGTGAACGATTTGATCTCTGCCTGTGTTCCAAAAAATGGAGCTTTTTTGTGTTTTCATGGTTTGGATTATGACCGCCTAGTGAACGCCATGCTTTAATCCTTCCCATTTTGGGAGATTTTGCGGGATTTTCCGCTCAATGTTTGAATTTTTTGGCTATGTCTAGGGTTTGTGGGTGTTCTGGCGGATTTAGTTTTGCTGCGTCAATTGTCAATTTAGGGTCGCTTCTTTGGCTACTCACGTCCTAGAGTTGAACTTAACCGGGTCAAAAGTATTACAATTTTGGAATTTTTGGAGGCCTAGCAGTTCACCATATGTGCATTTTGCTTCTTGAGGAAGAATGGACTTGGAAACTCTTTTTTTTTTCTTCTTCATATTTTAGTTTTTAGATTTGTCTTTCCCCCTTATACTGTGAAGTAGTTCTTATGTTCAATTCGACTCATTTCTGCGGAAGCCCCAATCGGAAAACTCATTTCTCATGGACATGTTGTAACCCATATCACAAAGTATATGCTTGTTATTGTGGCCTACTGTTTCGACCATATCTATTTTATGCTCAATGGCATGGAATATTTCGTGAGAAGCAAATTTAGGTTTTGACAGCTTACATGGTGTTTAGTATCCTCATCCAGTCATCCTGCCTCTTAAACGGCTTCGCAGGCTAGCTTCTGATTACCGTTACTTGTTTAGTCTTGCTTGTTTGGAAGCTTTTTTATCTTTTCTGTCTTTTTTTGTTTTCCTAATGTTAGACCTTTTGTCTTCATTGGCTTTGCTGAAGCAAATGGTGGAAACATAGTCTCTTGCAAGAGGTGGGGGTACAGTGGGAGGAGTAAATCAGCGATGGGATCATCACTGAGCTTGCCTGGTGGCAGAAAACTGCCCTCTGAGCATTGTGAAACTTCTGCTGTTGAAACATGCAAAAGGCTGAGGATGTCAGCAAGCTATTATGATGAGAATCCAAGACTTATCCCTTGTCTGCCAGATGAGATTACAATGCAGATCCTGGCAAGGTTACCGAGGATATATTATTTGAACATTAAGCTGGTATCTCGGGGTTGGAAGGCTGCTGTTACTACTGCTGAAGTCTTTCAATTGAGGAAAGAGCTTGGATCAACTGAAGAATGGCTGTATATACTGACAAAGATGGAAGAAGATAAACTCTTTTGGCATGCATTTGACCCCATTTCTAGAATGTGGCAAAAGTTACCACCAATGCCCAGTGTTGTTTACGAGGAAGAATCTAAAAAAGGCTTATCAGCATTCCGCATGTGGAATGTTATTGGTTCTAGCATCAAGATTGCTGATGTCATAAAAGGCTGGTTTGGACGACGGGATGCTTTTGATCGATTGCCTTTTTGTGGTTGTGCTATTGGTGCTGTTGATGGTTGCCTATATGTGTTAGGAGGATTTTCTCGAACTTCAGCTGTGAAATGTGTTTGGCGGTATGATCCATGTACAAATAGCTGGCAGGAAATGAATTCTATGTCCACTGGCAGGGCTTTCTGTAAGACTGGACTGCTGAACAACAAGCTTTATGTTGTGGGTGGGGTTAGCAGAAATAGAGGGGGCTTAACTCCCCTCCAATCAGCTGAAGAATATGATCCCCGAACAGGTCTATGGACACAAGTAGCAAGCATGCCATTCTCAAAAGCGCAGGTTCTGCCTACTGCTTTCTTGGCTGAGATGCTGAAGCCCATTGCAACTGGTATGACATCATATCGGGGAAAGTTGTGTGTTCCTCAGAGTTTGTACTCATGGCCCTTTTTCGTTGATGTTGGAGGTGAGGTTTATGACCCTGCGTCTGGTACATGGACAGAGATGCCAGCTGGAATGGGGGAGGGTTGGCCTGCACGGCAAGCGGGGACAAAGCTGAGTGTTGTAGTTGACGGGGAGCTATATGCCTTGGATCCATCTAGTACTTTGGACAATGGTAAAATAAAGATGTATGATCATCAGGAGGATGCTTGGAAAGTTGTTATCAGTAAAGTTCCTGTTCATGATTTCACAGATTCTGAATCACCATATTTGCTTGCTAGTTTCCTTGGAAAGCTCCATGTAATCGCAAGAGATGTTAATAACGAGACTGCAATATTGCAAGCCAACTTGCAGAAGCCGATGCAGTATTCTTCATCAACTGCACTGTCAGAGCCACCGAACTCTGCCTATGATATGCCTAGTTCATCATCAGAAGCAGAAAATGATGTTTGGAAGATCATTGCTATTAAGAATTTTGGGGCAGCAGAACTTGTCAGTTGTCAGGTCCTCGATGTTTGATTGGTATAAGCTCTAAGAAACAAGCCTCTGGTTCAAAGCCACTCCTGTGGATGAAATTCATATTGATACCTTGAGGCACATCAAGTACATTAGCTTTTCTGCCAAAATTCCTATCTGAACAAGCCCCTGTAGTAGATGGATAGAGTTGATGTAAACATTCGAGGGTATATTAGAAACCGAACCCTAGTGTACAGTGAATAAATTTCTCATTTGGAGCTTTTTTTATCTGATTCATCCTTTTTAAGCTGCACCATTGGTGTTTGCATGTTATACTTGAACAGTGTGGCATCTGCCACTTGCCTGTCATATCAGGTATTTTAAAGAAATTTGTGACATTTTCTTGGCACTTATCATTGTTATATGATTCATTGGTATATTAGTCAATGCATTTAACTGTGCTTGGTTACCTTGCCTTTCAGTTGACCTGTCGATCAAGTTTATGATTGCATATGCTTCCTTGGCATACTGAATCATCAGTTTTAGTATATTTTTTACGCTGCCAAGGATGAAGTGAATTCTTGTGTTCTGTTGCTTAAAAGAACATCAAATATGCAATGTGCCAAAATTATTTTGCCTAAAAGAGCATTACATTACAATTGTCTCCAGAGATAAAAGAATATTTCATTCATTGGACAACAAATTAAAATACATATCATACAGTGACCGCCGCTTATACCGACTTCAAAGTATGCTGGACCCAGTACCAGCACACTAGAACACAATTCCAAGATATACATCATCTACCACTATATACAGTCCATGACACAAGTTCATATCTCTTGCATTATCATATCTACAGAAGCGCATTTATCCCGAGAACAAGAAACCAGTTTCCTAGTAATCAACTGGTCTTCCATCCCAAAGACAGGCTTGGTACTCCGGATTTTAAACGATGTAACACAACAGAACAAGTTTGATGCATCCTTAATACGAGGGCTATGATTTCTTTGGTAATCTGTTTTTTAGCGTCATCAGTAATCTTTGCCTCTCTCCTTCCACCTCGGCGAATTGTAGGCTGAGTTGAGAGTAACGCCCATGCATCTCTTTGAGTTCAGTTTCAACGGCAGCATTCCGTCTCTTTAGCTCAAGCATGTCTTTTATTAATTCGTTGATGTCTCTGAAACTCTGGAACACTGCTTCTTCATTGCTATGTTGTTTGAGAAATGAGCTGGATTACAGTAAAAGACAGGAAAAGTGAATCATATTAAGGCTTTATTAAATCTATATGGTATGATGTGAGGAGATGATATTGAGTGTCCTGCAAAATTGTCATGTCAGAAGAGCTGAGCCTGAGCAAGGAATTCAAATGGTTGAGCAGAAACCAACATCATAAACTTATGTTACAAGGATCATAGGTGCCATACCAATTATGGGTTCTTATATGGCGCACCACGCCAAAAAATTTCTGTTCAGATGCTCAGCTTAAGGAGAAATCAAGAAGCATGTTTTATTATGACAATCCAAAAGACCAAGAGGAATTTGAGTACAATTTTAATACTGCAATTAAAATTGAATAACCTACAGTCTTGATCAAAAAGCATGAAAAGTAATTCTCTACAGTTTCTTTAGCAGTGCAGCAAGAAAAGAGAGACATCTATCAGAGGGCAATTATGGAACTGCAAAGAAGTTGTGGAAGAGTGGTGAAGTCAGTTACCTTTGAAATCTGGAATCCGGCTTCTTCACCTGCAATGATTCTGCAAGCTCAAGTTCCAATGCTAGAACCCTTTGCAATGCATTGCCAGTGCCAGAAAATTCTCTAAATAGAGGAAAAATGTTCCCTAAATGTTCATTTGCCTGAGAAAAAGAGAATCAACAAAACAAAGCTAATGAGCTTCCTCAATTAGAAGTGGTGGACAAATATTCATTTGTTTCAATAGCCTGCAACATACACTCTCAAGTTGGGACAATTCTCTCTGTAAACCTTGAAGAGCCTGATCGAGATTTTGATCTTCTAGTTGAAGAAGAGAAGCCATATTCTCATTTTTCAATCTTTCAAGCTGCACCATATGTGATGAGTTGGGCAAATTCCAACATTGGCTATACTGGAAAAGCTATACGAAGAATCTTACCAATTGAAGCTACAAATATAACCAACAGAAATTTGCTAAAGGTGTTTCAGGAGAACCAACCAATTGATTCCCAATTTCCAACAATAATAAAGAAAATGAGGGTGGTGAATTATTTGTAGCGATAATAACAAATTGATTCAAAGCAGGAAGATCATCTTTAATAGGCAACTATTTCTAATATTTTTCTCTGCTATGTTAATATTTTACAAGTACTTCTCAATATAACTCTGTCCTATGTTGCTAGTGCAGGTATGCTCTTTACTCTCACAGTGCTACCATTGTCAAAACTGATTGAAACAATGATCACTTTGTACTCCATTTTTATTTTCAATGATAGAATAATTTTGACATGAGATAAGAATATAAATGTAAACACTTCCAAGAAGTCAATCAACATGATATGATGTTGCATGCAATCGGCTTTTTTCTCAAAGAAGAAGTCAATTGGTCCCATTATAGATGAGCAAGGGCCAATTTGTGAAATTCAACAATGAAGGTGATAGCTAGACCTGACAATATATGACTCAACCCGTTAATCCGATCCGAATTAAGCGGGTTTAGATTTGTTATAATTAAATTCAGGCCGTAATCATATTAACCCGATTAAAATTAGAGGCATAATCGGATCAACCGCGGAATCCGTTTATGATCCGGTTGACCTATTTATTTATTGAGTCATAAATAAGTCAGATCGGACCATATCAACCCATTTATGAATTAAGCTAATTAAAATTATTTAATATTTTATTTTATAATATTTTTTAGTGATGTTTAAAATTATTATCTATAAATTAAATATTTTCTTATTATAATTAATTTTTAATAATATTATTATTTTAATTATTTGAAATTTGTTAAATTATTAATATTAATTAAATATGTCGGATTAACTTAGGTCCATTTGGATCAATTTGAATTAATTCGAGCAAATGAGACCAATGCAGATTGGATCAAATTATAACTTATTTAATTAAATAAGTTAATTCACGTTAAATTTGGTCATGATCCAAACCCAACCCATTTAATAAATGGGTCAATTCGGGTCGGGTTCGGGTCAAAAAATTTGATCCGTTTAATAAACGGATCGAATTCAGGTTGACCCATTTAATGTAATACTATAAATTTGATCCAACCCGAACCCAATTTGTGAACCCGAATTACCGGATCTAGTGATAGCTGTACAAACAAACAGCATATTATGGCAAGGCTTTCAGCCTTTCACCATTGGTGGACTACAAAGGCAAGCCCACAAAGGAAATACCATGTATGACCTAACAGCTAATGTCAACCTTAGGTAGTCATTTTTTTCCTCTCACAAATTTAACCTGTATCTTCCTCCAATGCATGCCATGTCTATTACATCTGTGGCTAGGCAACCAAACAACTCCCCTTTAAATGCAACTAACACTTACAACAATAGAGGCCTTCCAGACACACCATTTTCTGTAGATCATGCCAAATAAGGCCATACTTCTCTATCTTCTCATTTTAAGTGATTAACAATTCATGGGGTTGATAATTCATGAATAGCTCTCAGAAATAGAAAGGGCCAAAAACCCTTGATACTCCAAATATGCTAAATATGCTTTGTTCCCACGCTTGCTAAAAGCACCAATATAAGGTGCTTCATATCTATATGTAATATTGTGTTATGAAGGTTTGTTCATTTGTATGGTAAAATGAAAACACTTAAATATCAGCATACCTCTTTATGAAGGAGGTCCATTTCAAATTTTAGCCACTGTTGCTCTTTAAAATGCTCTTTAACTACTGCAATTTGCTTTGTGTTGTCCTCCAGATGGCTTTCTTGTTCACAAGGGCTTCTGGATACCAGGCCATTCTGCCATATAAAAGTTGACTAATTCAGAGATCCACAACAAGAGGGGTCCAAATCAAGATCCAAGCATGCATCTAAATTGCACTTTACTGAAACTAGGAAGGAGTCTTGAAAGATGGGCATATACAATTGGTAAAGGTTGCAATTTGAAGCACGATGGAATTCAAACCCACCTAAAAAGAGACTAGTGACATATTTTTTTTCTGAATATGTACAAATTAGATAGTTCGCTATGTATGTGATAAAATGTGAGAGATGAAATTTTATCTAACCCTAGCTCTGATAATGACTGAACCTAGATGGAATATTCACACATCTGTGCTAGTGAGCTTGCAAAACTACAGATTCCCCATCACTGGAGCTCTCCATTTTGAGAAAGTTTATGCACTGGAGCCAACAATCATTTCAGAAAACAGGATCACCCGCTGAGAGTGGTATAATGGAATGCAGCAACTCTTTTTCTAGATATTTATATGGCAAGTCTTGAATAAAATAAACAAAGGAACATGGATAGACTATCAAAAATAGATTTGTGTTCTATTCTTATGGAAGAAATCCATCATTTTAAGCCAGAGTGCACAAAGTTGGAAATCAAATCAAATCTCCTATCACTCAACAAAAGCATTGCATTACATGATAATGGAAATCTAACCTTTAACTTTTTCTTGGTTACAGCATGAACAAGAAACAAAGAAAACATACACAGAACTGTGCAGTATGACCTGAAACTTGGGATTTACCATCACGTAAATGATTATGCTAATGCCTGTTTTCAAATAGCAAAGATCATATAACCATAATTATGATGCAAAAAAATAAGATAATGAGACAATAACAGATAATGTAGAATAATGCATCATATAATTAGCTTTACTTGTAAGGCCAGCAAATCTTCCTCCTCTCCAGATGAGATTGACCTGTCTAAGTTCTGACATCTCTCTACAGTATCTACAGACTTCACACCGTCCACATTTACTTTGTTTTTCTCATACGAAATAACACTTCTATTGGATGCTTCATGGTTAACCGAAAAAGCACAATCAACATCTTCCAGTATTTCCCCAATAGATGTAGCATTAGAAAAACCAGGTGAAAAAAATCTTCGGGATGGGATATTTTCACCAGATGACATATTCTCCAATAACCGCTTGACCAAGTCAAGTTCAACTCTAATTTTTGTCTTCTCCTCATCACACTCATGCAAATATGCTTCATATTTTAACTTTTCTTCCTTGCAGCAGTCTAGACTCAGAACAGTGCATTCTAATTCAGCCTTCATTCTGTCACAAGTCTTTACCAATTCTCTCCTGTCAGTCGATAATATTTGTAGCTCACCTCCTAATTCAGATACCTTCAGTAACATCTCTTCATTTTGTTTTATAAGGGAAACCTCTCTCTTTTTTCCACTTTCTATTTCATCAAGAGCGTCTTGCAATTTATATAACATTTCTTCTGCATGTTTTTTGGAGCCATATAGTTGGTTTCTCAGCTCCTGAAGCTTAGTTTCACATTGCTCTTTGATAAAAGCAATTCTCAATGACTCCTGTGTGGCATGTGATGACCCCTCGCTTTCCCTTCTCTGACGAGCTTGATTACACTCAGCATCTGCTTTGTCTTTGAGTTCTCTTAAATGGATTGACAGATTCTTGAACTCTTCTGTCTTCAAAATTTGTTCAGAGAGCTTGTATGCAAACTCTTTGTTCTGCTCTCTTAGCTTTCTCATATCTGCAACACATTCCTCAAGCATTGAAACCTCAGCTTGCTGCTCTCCCAGCTTTGATCTGAGTAATATATCCATTATTACTAATTCATCTCTTGAGGATCTTAGGCTATCCATCTCTTCTTCAAAACTCAGCAGCATGTTTTTCAATTGTCGGATCTCATCCTCGTATCTATACTTTTCTAGGCTATGGTCAGTTTCCACCATTGCAGCCCTGGCCTTCAAATCCTCAGCTTCTGTCCAAACTGAATTTCTTTTGTTTATATAATCCACAAGGCCCTCTCTTTCAGATACAATGACATCAATTTCTGATTTGAGTGACTCAAAAGACTTCGATAATCTTGCATTTTCATCAACTAATTGTGCTTCATTTACCATGCATTTCTTTAAAGAGGCAACAACATCTAGGTGCTTCAAATAAATATTCTCAAGGTCTGTCTCTGATGTCTTGAGTTGGTCAACAAGCTCCTGCATCTTCGAGTGGAATTGGCTTCTGAAATATGCAGCTTCAACATCAGCACTCAAAGAATTCATTACCAAAATAGTTTCAAGATCAGCTATTTGGGAGTGCAGGGACAAAGAATCAGTGTCCTGTTTCCTTTGGCATTCTTCACTGTCAAACAAACGATGTTGCAATGTGAAGTTCTCTGATTCTAAATCCAACACCTTATGCTTCAAATGAGTCAATACAGCATTTTGTTCATCAATAGAAAATAACTGCTGAGTTTTCTCTTTCAATTGGAAAGTAAGGTCTGAGATCACAGCCTCGAGTTCTGCCCTTAGTTTTTTCTCCGACTGCAGATCTTCACAAGTCCACCTCAAGGTTTCTTTTAAGCCACTAAGTTCACTTTCCAATTGTACTGATGTTTCTTTCCCAGACTGCACAGACAACATCAATGCTCTATTTTCTTGCACACAATCAATATAACATAGTTTAGTCTTCTCAAGCTCCACTTGAACACACTCAAAATCCTGCAGCTGTTTAACAAGATCCCTATTTTCATCAGAAGCAAGTTGCAATTTATTTTCCACAGTTTGTAGATATGACAACAACTCCTGGTTTTTCAGCACATGCTTTTCCTCAGATTCTGCAGTAATCTTAAATTTCTTTGCAATATCAAGCAACTCTACCTCAAGCTTCTCAATTTGTGTGTTTGAAAAGTCCAACTTTTTTGTCATCTCCTCCAGTTCAGATTCAAACTTCTGCTTCATGAACAAAATCTTGGATTCTGTGGCTTTTAATGAACAACGAGCATTATCTCTTTGTTGTTCTATCTCCACCTTTTCTCGATGAAGTTGAGAAATTCTCCTGTATGCCTCCTGATGGAATTGCTTCAAATGCAAGAAAACATCACCACAATTCCCATTCTCAAGCATCAATATTCCATCGACAGGTTCATCGGTTCGATCATTAAAAGGAACCAAAGTAGAACACAGGTCTTCCAAATTCTTCTGGATATATGCAGCAGTTCTTTGTAGCTCATCATTCACAGAACCCTGATTATCAAATTTTTCTTTCAATGACTTAAATTCTGCATTTATGGAGTTAAGTTCTGCCTGAACATGAGCCTTTTCTATCGATTCATGTTCCAACAACAACTCAAGTTCTTTCTTTCCCTCAGCTAAAGCCTGATATTTGCTTTCAAAAGCTCCATATTCCATGGTCAAGCTCTCATTTTCTGCAGCCTTTCGGCTAAGGAAAACGTTCTCCTCCAAGACATCCTGCAACTTAACTTCCAGAATATGGTTCTTTAATGTCAAATCATCACAAGTAGAGATATATCTACTTTCGGTAGCCCTCAACATTCTGGCTTCCTCCTGAACATGTTGCATCTTCACTATAAATGATTTCTCCATTTCATTTGAATGTCCTAGTTGCTGTTCAAGTTCACTTATCTTGCCCTTCATGTGCATAAGTATACTGTTCGAATCATGTAGAATTTCTTCAAGAATATATGATAAAACTTCAGACTGAAGGTTAAGCAGAAGCAGGTGTGAAAGCTCAGCCTCCGTCTTTGCATGAAGATCTTTCAGCACATGACATGATGGTTTTATTTCTTCAAAGTAAATATTTCCCCGAGTAAATTGATTTTTTGATTCATCAAAACAGTTTTGATTCTTCACCTGTTCAAAATCAGGTGATACCTGAGTGCCAAGATAGGACTTAATATTGGCCGACATTTCTGGAAGCTCGTCATTACTGGGAGTTGCTAAGGAAAGAACACTAGGAACCACCAGATATTTCTGCCCTTTAACACCATATTGTTGAGAAGCCAGTTGCCCAATGTCCTTGATCATCATGCCATTTGCATGCTCACCGCTAGTCTGCAAAACATTGTGAACTGGAAATGGTACATTCTTGCTTTTCACCTGTACAGTTTCTGACTGCATTCTTTCAACATTGGGCCCATAACAATTCTGATACTGCAGATGTCGATGTGCCTCATCCGACGGTTCATCAGGATAGTAATGGAGAAGGAGATCAGAAGCACCACTAGGAGTCTGTTTGGCAAGGGTTTCATTGGTCTCATACATCAATAGCACCTGGAATGACAATAGTTCAAGGTCTTTCTGAAGACGATCCACAGCAACAGAATAATTCCGACGAACCCTTCTGAGTGCCATTTCTGATACAACAGCCCTTTTCTCAAGTTCCTTATTAAGAGAATCCAGGCTACGCCTATCCTCAGCAAACCTGATGAACTGTTGATTCATGTCGTGATGCAAATTTTCTATTTGACTTTGAAGAGAAGAAATTGTAAGAAGGCAATTAGCATGCTCCATTTTGATGTTCTCCAACTCATTTACTGTGTGCTTTTGTGCTACCTCAATCTCTTGAATAAGACCTTCATAATAACACTCCATTTGATTCATCTTCCTTGTCAGACTCTCTTTTTCAGTTTTTGACTGTTCCAACTCTTTTGCAAGGTTGCATATCCTATCCTCCATCATCCTGCTTGTGAAAGGGGCTTCTTGATGAAGACCACTTGAGAATGGAAACATACCATCCGGATCAGGACTCCCTAAGCAGGACCTTTCAAATGCTTGAGCTTGGAAAAAGCATTCTGGTTGCAAACTACCCGGCGCCTTAATCTCCTTTCTGTGAGTATCATTGACCAGACCTAAAGAAGGGACCTCCATAACTTTTTGTTTAAGATTCTGGAGAAGACACCCAAAAGCTTTGAAATCTGGATGAAGAAATTCAGAATGACTTTCATGGTATCCATGGCATATCTTGCTTTGAATATCTCTGACTTGGCCCTCAATTAGCAATAACCCCTGAAGCCATTCAATCTGAAAATCTTGGAAATTTGAATCGTGTTCTCTTAGAGAAGAATGATCCCCAGGTTTGTCATTGAATGAAACGTCTTCCAGCTTTCTTGGAGATAGAAAAGTTCTGCTTGGGAGAGGCATTTTAGCAAATTTTAGTCCCTCAATGTCACCTTTTAGCTTCAAGCACTCAGATTTCAATCTGGATACTTCTGCAGACATTTTTTCTCCTGAAGCAAATTCAGTAGCAAGTTGCTGGGCCAATCTTTGGGCTTCCACTCCAAATTCATCACTAAGAGCCTGTAACGAACTCGTTTCCTGCTTAAGCTGTGAAATGGTTGATTCAGCTACCTCCAACTGTACTTTGAGTCTATTGTTCTCTTGATAAGCAGAAACAATGTCATTCTCCATTGCATAGTCTGAATTCCATCCATGGATCCATTCATTGCTTCTTTGAGGACAAAGCTGATTGTCAACCTGGCCGTCTTTCTCAGACTGATGATTTGAACCATGGGGAAATCCACCAGCATCAGCAAAGTTGGTGCTCTTCAGGTTATCAATTTCATGTGTGCTGTAGCCTTCATTTTTGTCTGCATGTAAACTATCAGATGTGTACGATGAGCCATCAATTCCAGTAGCAGAGTCCTCATAACTTTCATTGGACTCTCCAGTCTCTTCAACTGAAGGTAACTCAGCACAATCTGATTTCAACCTAACTCTTCTGCTAACCTGTTTCCAAATAAGGGGATTAATATTTATGATTAATGCAAAGAGCTTCAGCAAATGTAAATAAGTTTCAGAGAAGTGGTACTCAAGGTGAACACCAGACATAGCAAACTATTGAAGAAGCAGAGATAGTGAAAACATTCTATTGATATTGTAAAGGACCATGTGACACCAAATTCTTTGGAGATTGACCATGAAACTGGTTATGGAGTAAGATACAGATCATATATTGAGAACAAAATCAGACAGGACAAAGAAAGGAAGAAAAACAAGTCTAACAATACCATCTATTTTCTTCTATATTTTCAACAGGATTACTCTTTCATTCTTCATTTTTTTTCGCACTCTCTCCAGCCACACAACCTATGTATATCTTCCATCTAGTGGTTGAGACTTGAGAGTTATCTGCTATTTATAACTTTTTCGTCATCTGAAACTCTCTAACTGGAATTCAATAATCCAGAGCAGAGAGGTAATATCGGATTCATGAAAGCTCTGGATCTTGAGCACAGAGTTCATACACCTTTCAGTTCCAGGTCTACTCATGGTTTCTCGCATATAAAACATAACAAATATGGCGTCCAAACATGTTCTCGTCATTAAGGAAAACTACAATAGATTACCCAAAAACAAAGGAAAACTAAGATAACAAAATTTCATTATATGTTAAGGATGTGATTGATTGTGTAACAAATCTGGGATGAAATATTGAATGGAACAGGTAGACTAAAACGGGAATGAACTGGAATACATTCAAGTCCCAACAAATTAAAATAGGGAAATTTTATTCTACATATGGATGCTTTAGGTAAACTCCGGACAGATTCTCTCCAATTGGAAAATGAATTTATACATCAGAAAAGGAGGAAACATCTGTCTTCAAAATTCAAGTTTACTTTCTATTTGTATTGTTTCCCATAAAAACTGGCCTGACGGATCTAAGAAAGAGCAATAATTGTACAAAATTCCTTGAGTTTACTATTATTTAATATTTTTGTTTTAGTGCTTATCGTGAAAGTGATATCCCAGGCAGGACAATCATTCAAATAAATCCAGTTTACTACCATTTGCAATCAGAAAAATCACAAATAACCGTCACTGTGTATGGTTAGAGTCCTTACGGATATCAACCATTCTATTGAATGAAAATTTTAAGTTTCATCCCCCATCTTGCTACTCTTCTCCTTTGCTTCACTTCTCCAACTCTTCTCTTGATCTTAATCAGTTGCCCCTAAGACCTAAAGCATAATCATGTAGGCATTTTTTTTCAAGGGAGTGATTCCAGATCAACTTATTTGTGGATCCCTCAAGGTATCAATGACAATAAAATAATGGTCTACTGGATCTCCTAAAGATGGTTGGAGAATAGTGTGCTTGAGAATAATTTTCTCCAAGATAATCATTGCTCAGACCACTAAATCAAACCCAAAGGCTTCATTGACTTATTTAATTATTTATAATAAGAAATAAGAAAAAGCAGTATTCTCTTATGCAAAAATAATTCTTCAGTCAATAAACACAGCCAATCTGTAATCAGGTATATTGATAAATTATAAATAGGTGGACTGTAGAACAACATAATAGAAAAGAATGAAACAAAAAACAATAGGTCAATTTGGAAAGATTGATTTTAGAATTGAAGATTCCCAACCTTATTGGTATACAATGTTTCTGAGGAACTTGCTACTGGTGTGGTAGGATCAGGACTTCTTTGGCCAGATAAAACCTGAAACCCCTTCTCATTGAGCTCCCTTTGTAGCTCAAATTCTCTAATAGAGTACAGACAAATGTAAGAATAACTGTAGCCTGCAGAAGGGCCGGAATAAACAAATTGTAAGGTACTAAAGCATTACCTGAATCCCGTTTTTGAGGTAAGAAGCTGAATTGTGACCTGAAAGAGAAATAAACAGCGATATTTTGAGAAAAACTTATCCACAACATTGTGGTTTTATAACTTCAATTTGTATCCAATAAAATACGAGCAAATTCTTGAGCATAGTGGAAATCCCAGAAAATTGTTGCCCGTGGAGACCATATTTAATCAGAAGTATTGAAACATAATAAGTCATATAAAAAAAAAAAGATTTTACCATCCTATTAGAATGTGATGACATAAACAATAACAGATCATAACTACCAAAAGCATAATAGCAACAGAAATGTGCAAAAAAGTTGAAAAACAAGAATCAACCTTACATGTAAAACAGTTCCAAATTCGCATCCATGAAGAGGAAGTGCAACAGACAAAGGTTTTAGTGCATCTGAATAGTCAGCAAGGTTAATGTTGACCTCACCAAGAAGACTGGACCTGGTAGATCCCTGGAGATTTTGAGATTCACAAATCAATTCACAGGATCACCTGATTGATGTGTAGTATTTTTAGATGAACTTAGACATATGTATCGGCTATTAAAAACAATAACTATTCAATTAAAATGTTTAATGTGTAAAGGGAATACCATTGCCACCACAAGCTTATAAAGCTTTTCATCGTACTTTTTGGTTCTTGTATCCTGAAGTAGCCTTGTGGTTTCATATATAGGATCAGACCATTTGCAATTCCCATTCCTCACATTTGCTTTGGTCGTCTTCGCAGTTGCTTTCCCTGTGTCAACAGGAATAAAGGACACAAACAACTTGTCCCACCCTGGCTGAGGAATCTGGAATAAGCAAGGAAAAGATCAACTCTCCACTCAAGCTAAAGATTAATAGATATGAATGCATAAAACAACATGGCCTAAGCTTAGGCATGTTGACTAGAACTAACATAAGGTTCTCATGGACATTTGTTTAAAGAAAACAACAGCTATTTATGGGTCAGCTGTCAGACGTAAAGGGGACAAGTAAGAAGGTGTTTGTGATAATTGGATCATTTGTGGTATTAAAATAGCAATCGACAATCATTGTCTATGCTCCCAGAAGGAGAAGAAAAAAGATTTTTGATGAACAATATGTCTAACTAAAGCTATAAATGGCAATTAAAATTTAAAGTAAGGAATTTTGCAATATTCTGGTAAATGTTTCGTTTTTCCATCTCAAAGTCAATTGTGCAAATAGAGGGGAAAAAAAAAAGGTAATTAAGCTGATAACTGTGTAAACCAGAATTTTGTGATCGCTCACATGCTATACTCTTATTGACTATGTAATAACCCTTGCTATATAGTTAATGAAAATAATATTTCAATCAGAAAATTGAATGTTAATACAGAATTCTAGGGCAAGCTTCCAGCAGGGCATAAAAGGTTTGTTTTTCTAGCATTATTCTTGGACAATTAAAGAACAGATGCAGAAAGGCTCCAGAAAAGAATGCTTCAAAGGAAGCCCTGCCTAGCTGCACTAAAGCATGGAGAAAGAGAATGTACAAGCAAAGCAAATGTTTCTGCTGTAGGATTGCAAAGTAATTCCTAGGGCCCAGCCAATCCCTAAAAGAAAACCAAAGAGATCAAGAAAAGAAAAGCTTACATGCGTCGCATGGAACTGCAGCCGAAACACCACTTTCACTTTAGTCTTCTCAAACTTCCACTTGGGAACCCTTGACATTGCCTCAGAATCAGCTGATTATCAACTCAAAAAATACTTTTTTTTCTACTCTAATTGCCTCCCCTGCACCACGAAATCAGAGCCATGATCCCATTTCCTTCTGCAGATTTGGTATTGATACAATAACTACCCCTAATTCATCCATTCCTTTCACCAAAAGCGGTCCAACTGAAAATAAAACGGAAACCAAAGAACACACTTTACCCCTGAATTTCAAAAATCAGTACATTTGTTCAAGATTAACTAAAATAAATCAGGAATGCTACCAATCCCTAAAACTCATTAATGGCCCAAATTAACGACACAAAGCTTTATAACACTTCACACGACAGACAGAAAATTCCAAGGAAAAAAAAAGGTTTTTATTGCCAAAACTTCATATCTGACCTTTCCGATGCTTACAAAACACTGGTTTCAGAAACGAAAAATAAACAACACCGATAAACAAAACAAATGCGGATCCAAGAACCTTAATACTAACCTAAGAGATCCCCTGCATTCACCAAGAGAAGCCTGCACTCCCAAGCAAATCTACTGCAACTCCATTCAACGCTACCAATATCATTCCTTTAACTTACACATAGCTCTTTAACGAGAACAACAATCCACAAAAATAGCACAAACCAACTAAATCAGCTTAAAATAACAGATCAAATCCGAGAGCAAACAGCCACCCCACCACCCAAATTCAAGCTCAAAACCCCCAAAAGACCCGATCTTGATATCTCCGACCCCAAAAAATCCAAGGCATTGCCGAAAACGGCCAACCGAACCCACCAAAACGTAGAGCAATCAAAACCCTAGACTAGTGGAGAGCGAGTGCAGGGAGGGAAGGGAAAGAGACTGCGCGGCGCGATCGGGGCACCTACCCGCGGATCTGGTGCTTGGGCGGCAAGCGAAGAGGACGGAATCCGGGATCGGGTGGGGATCCGAGAGCGGAGATCGGCGTCGTTGGGAGGAAGGTCTAGAGAGAGAAAGAGGTGATATGAGAGAGAGCAGTTTAGAGAGAGGTTTAAGAAAAGCGACGTCCCGCCAAAGCCTGTCGTTTTTTGATTTTAATGAAGTTAATTAATCATCTTAGCTGTTAACATTTCAGGTCAAAAAAAAAAAAAGTAATTTTGTGCGAAAAAATCTCGTGCAAAGTGCAAATACCCATAAAACATTTAGGGCGTATTTGATTTGGGGTCAGCGACCCGGTCAGTATTTTTTAAAATTTTTTTTTTATCTTATAAAATTAATATTTATTATTTTATATTATTATTAAATTAAATTATTATAAAAAATTAAATAATTTTTTGAACTTTAAATTATTGAAGTCTTAATTTTAATAAAAAGATATTAATTTATAAAAATAATTCACTAGTCTTGACCTTGATCTTGACTATGATCCCGTTCCAAACAGACTCTTATCGTGTGAACCAAACTGATCCGATTTTTATATCTAAACCATTCATTATTTATCCGATGATCAAAAGAATAATCGCCAACTGGAGGTTGTGACGGCCCCCGTCGCGCTTCCGGACGACTAAAGCAGTACAATTTCGTCCATCAATTTGCCAAAAGAAAGAGTGAATGGACGAAAATCCTACACGATATTAGGATTTATTTGAGACCAATTCATATATTATATTTTTTACATAATAATATATATATATATATAATATATATCATATATTTGATTTTTCGTAATTTAATTAAAAGTTAATTTAATGTTTAAATTAAAAAAGAGTTATATATAATTTTTAAGTTTACAAAGAGATCTATACAAACCGCAAGTATTTTTATATCAGACTATTTTTTATCTTTCCGTAGTTTTAATTAAAAATTGTCTCGGTGGCTTTTTATATTAACAGCGAATTTTTTAAAAATTATATATAATTTTTAAATTCACGAGAAACTTTATATAATTTTAATAATTTACGAGGAGGTATATGTAAAATATCTAATTTTTTAATATCCACGTTTCACTGCGGGGGCATTTGGGGACATCTACTGCAAACCATTTAATGAGATCTGCAGAAAAATCTTTTTTTATGGGAATCCCCAAATATTAAATATAAATCCCTGAAATCTTATTTAAAAGACAATTTTAGTAAATTTGGCAGACCAAAGAGCATCGATATGCAGGTGAAACAAGAGCATCATGGTAGTTAACTCTGACAATTTTACAAATTAATGCTGCCAACTAACCCGGGATTAGAAAAACAAACACATGATTGGACACTCGAGCTAAACAGCAAACAGCAAACCGATTCTCTTTTCCTTTAACAGCTTGTGCAAAGTACGTATAACTCCCTATGTTTATACTATTTACATATTTTGTTTTTGAATATATAAGTTTTTTAAAATAAGTTTATAAGGTCCGTTTGAATTGTGATTATAACCTCCGTTGCACAAAATATATTTTAAAATTGAGTTTTCAGTAAGTAATAAATTTGGAAAAAATTACCTATTTTTACTATTAAAAAATTTATTTTAATTAAAATAGTTTACAAATAATTAATTTAAATTTAAATTTATCAATTAAATTAATATAAAAATATCAAATTATTTTTATTTAGTTTTACTTCAGATAATTATTAAATTATTCGAAAAATTACTCATCGTTACTCATATTTTATAAATCACCGACTATTCGGTATTATGAAACTAAAAGTTTAAAATTTAATTTTATCAAATCGATTGTCCAATAATTATATATAATTGTTCGAACTAAAATTAAATTATGATAATTTTTTATTGATTTTTACATATAACCCTTCAAAATTTATTCTATTTATGACAGGTTTTCATGATTTGAATATTTATCTACAATTCATTTTTTAAATTTATTGTCTATAGTCTCCCGGTTGTCATTTAATTAAAATTTTTAGAAAAATTTCTCTTTTACCCTTTATAAATTTTTATTTAAACTCTCAAATTTTTTAACTTCTAATCTTTCACTTTTTCTTCCAAATATTTACAAATAAACTTTCCAAAAAATTTTATATTACAAGTTTAGTATTTATAAAATTACAAATAGACCACTCAAATATTTTTATTGATCAATGAGTCCAAACTTTATTATTTTTTAAATAAATTTTACAAAAAAGACATTAAAATTTTTATTATTTTATTAATTTTCTAATTATAAATTTAATATTTATATAATTACAAATAGACTTCGTCCAATATTTTTATTTATAAATAAGTCTATATTTTATTTTCTATTAGATAAAATTTTACAAAAAGGATCTTGAGGTTTTAAAATTTTATAAAATCTTAAATTATAAATTTAATATTTATAAATTTACAAATAGACCCCTCGAATATTTTTTTCATAAAGAAGTTTGAACTTTATTGTTTTTCAAATAAAAATTTATAAAAAGGACCTTGAAAGTTTTAAAACTTAGAATTATAAATTATAAGTTTAATATTTGTATATTTACAAATAGACCCCTCAAATATTTTTATTTTTAAATAAGTCTAAAATTTATTATTTTTAAATAAAATTTTATAAAAGAGATCTTGAAGGTTTTAAAACTTTATAAATAAGTTCTTATAACTAATTTTATAAAAAAATCCTTAATTTTCTCAAAATTATAAATCAGCTCCTAAAATAAAAATTTTGCAAGTAACCTCTATATTTTGTGATTTCATGAAATACTATAATTTTAAAATTTGTATAATTTTATCCAACATATCTCATATATATCCAAATTGAAATTTGAATATTTATGTTGGTAGATGTAATTCAATTTTAATTTAGGAAATGATAAACTTTGGACTTATTTATAAATAAAAATATTTGAGAAGTATATTTATAAATATATAAATATTAAACTTGTAATTTAAAAGTTTAGTTTATAAAAGTTTTAAGGTCTTTTTTAACAATTTTACTTTAAAAATAATAAAATTTAAATTTGTTTATAAATAAAAAAATTGAGAGGTTTATTTATAAATTTATAATTTAATTTTTTATAAATAATTTATTTGCAAATATTTAGAAGAGAGAATGGAGTGAAAGCTCGGAATGGTAACCTGAAAAGAGGGCAAATTATTTTCATAAAGAATATTAGCCACTTTTGTGATCACAAACTAAATCTACAAATCAGTAGCAAAACTGGTAAGTCCACAAGTGATAAATCAATCATAAATGTTCTAAGGTAAATAGAGAAAAATAAAGAAGACACCATAATTTTTATATGGTCTGGCGATTAATCGCGTTTACTCTATGACCCTTGTCTCGGTCTTAAGAATTCGAACTCTCCATTAGAGTTGTCACTTCTTAAGATGAATCCAAACTTTTATACTGACTCATAATCACGAGTGTTGCTTTTCTTGAGTGAAGTCACACCCATATAATTCTTATTTCAACTAATAAGAATTAACTCTTACAATAGAGATTTAATCTCTTAAAACATTCCAAATACCCTTGAAGTAATTTATAATTAAAGAGAATAAAAATGAAATACAAATTATCTCTCTACAATAACCTCTCAATATGAATATAATAGTAAGAATATATAAAAGTTGAAAATCAAAATAATCTAACTATTTTTTATTTTTAATCAAAATGTCTTATATTCAGACTATTCTAAATTATCTCAAACTAAATGCATCATAAGACCTATTCGATAATAGACTATGACTAGTATTATTTCATTTATAGTCTAATTAACTCACAAATACCTCAAAATTAGTTTAATAAGAAATTTAGTTGTTTTTTCTAAAAAATAAAAAATAATTTATTTTAATTTACTATTAAATTAAATTAGTAAAAAACTAATTAAAAATTTAAATAGTCAATTGAAAAATAGAATTTTTTACATACAACTTTTCAAATTTTTTTTTTTTTACTAAAATTTTTCCGTGATTTCAGTGTATACCTACACTCTTTTTTAAAAAATTTATTATTTACAATTATTTAATCAAAATTTTGTTCAAAATTTCACCACTATCCTTTACAATATTTTTCATGTGAATTTTTTTTCTCTCTCTCTTCCTTTCTCTTAAAGCGCGAGATGGCGCAGGAAAGGGTCGGCTGGGGCTCGCATCGATGCTGCACGAGCGTGAGGTCAGCATGGGGAGAAAGAAAAAGTGGCTCAATCCCCTGTCGCCTCCCTTCCGGGGATTAAAAAAGAGGGAGGAAGAAAAAATAAAAAAAAATTACTAAAAAATGAATAATAACTTTTTAAAAAATTAAATTATAAAATTATAAAAAATATAAGTAAATATTTTACTAACTTTTTAATTAAATAAAAATTAGGATTTATGAATAATAAATTTTAAAAAATAAAGATGTGGGTATTTATCGAAATTGCAGAAGAATTTTGATAAATAGAACCAGTTTTGGGATTGCATATAAAGCCCCAAAAAAAAAAGTATTTTATTAATCCCATTAATAATTAAATATAGAAAAACTAATTTAACTATTATTTACTAATTAAATTATTTTTTAATCAGAGTACTCTAAAATTTATGTCAAAAGGATTTCTGGTATGCGATCGGATTGATCCTGAACGTACGATCATCTCGTTAATGGCGCCAAAACGATCCAAAATCGTCCATCAGAGGAGAATCCCAGCGTGGGGCACGGTCAGAATCCGACACGTGTCTGGTTTTGGTCAAAAAGAGCGGGATCCCGTGAGGCGGAGCTCGCGGGCGGCGTGGCGCGATACCCATCATTGATCACGTGCGCTGCTTCCATTTGCCAACCACAAAGCATCCAACTATCACGTGAAGAACAGCGTCAGGGCCCAATTTGTCGAGTACTAACACATGTTGGGCTGTAGCCCACGATCGGACCGGGCCAGGCCAGGCCCTAAATGTGAAACCTTACATTTTTGGGAGGGGCCGGACGAGTATGGTAATCTTAGGCCCAAAACTGCAACGCAACGTAATTGTGTTTTGGGCAGATAAATTATGTAATGACTTTCGAGTCATACAAGTGAAAGTTATTTCCTTAAATTGATGTTTCAATCTAATTAACTCGAGCTGAGAGCCCCAAAAGAAATCTCGGACAAAAGTAAATAATTTCAATTTTTTATCATAAAATTTGAATTTTATTGTCTCACACAAGGAGTAAAAGAGACATTGTTTTTTAAAAATTAGCCGAACAATAATCAAATTATCAAGCAAGAAGTTAAAATTAAAATTAGAAAGTTTGACTGTTAATCAAGATTTAAGTGTTCTTTTGGATCTAGGTAGTAAGCTAGCCAAGCAAGAATCAAATTGTCAATTTCCATGGTTTTGCACGAAGCTTTTCACATTAATTAGAGAGAAATAATGCTAATACAATATTCTAAAGAAAGAGTTCAAAAATATTAAATTGAATCGATATAATATGTTATATATTAAATTATTCTAATGTATGAAATATAAATTTTTTTTTATTTTATATATTAAATTTTATTTATTTAGTATTTAATGTAGGACTAATTTTATCATATTTTACATTTTTAAAATTCTTAGCATGTTTAAAATATGAAAAATCTTAAAACTTGCAAGCATTTGAAGATTTTGACGCTAATAGGTAAAGACGTGTAGTTGGTACCAACAAGTCAAATTGAAAACATAACTGACTTGTTTTTCAATTCTTGAATTCAAAAGCTCGTGCAATAGGAGGAACTGCATCGCACATAAAAATTCTCCATTTGTTTGATCTTTGATCACAAGAATGAAAAAAATATATATATATATATATATATTTGAAAAAAGTTTCAAGTTCCTTTTTCTTTTCTTTTTTCTCCATCATTCATCACACGAAGTTCATGCACATCTCACTGTGCTTCTCTTCGATACAAAAGATGCAAGCAATGCATTTTTTTTTTTTATTTTACGTATTTTATCAGAGAGACGGCGAGAAGAGCGAGTCGGAAATACACATAGTACCACACACTACACCGATGACCGAGCATTTCGAGTTGGGGTTCACGAGACATGGTCCACCCCCGGCAAGTTTGACGTTGAAATTACATAACAGCTGCGCGCTTGGAAAAGTATATGCAGGCCTTTGGAAAAATTGAGATATTCCACCGGTCATATCCAAATTAAGTTTCGTTTGATGAGCATGGATTAGCCTTTTCGAACATCACAGAAACTTCTCCATACCATGAATGTGGTCAGAACCTTTGTGGAAATTACGTGGAAGAGTATGAAAGAAGACCAGTCCGAGCTGCGTCTAAGGAAAACCCTCTCAGCTAGGGTTAATACTAAAGCATCGGACTCCATCATAGCTTTGATTGAGCTCATCCCAAGACCGTGACTATCTTATACTATTTTCCAACTCAGAAAAAGGGGTGGGTGTAAGATTAGCTTTGTTCGGAAAAACTCTCGTGTTTGGGTAATTCTAAAGCACCGAATCTCATCAAACTAGGCGGAGTTGTGACCTCGCCGTATTATTTTCCAACCTCGAGAAAGGCACGTGGGACTGCACCTTTCAAACTTTGTTTTGCTACATTGAACCTGAAATCTCTGTCAACATTCCAAAGACATTTTAGGGTTGGCTCCTTCATCAAGTCTCTATAAATTATGCACATTGGCCTCGTGTTCCTGCTGATCAGCAACTCGATAAGAGCACTCTGCTCTTGGCATAAGAATTAGCCTTTTGTTTGTTAGCAGCCTAGGATGTACTGCAGTACAAGGTAATTCTTGGCATTCATAGCCAAAATATCATCGAAATGACTTGTTTTCTCATCGATGTTGGCTCTCTTTTCTCTAGCTCGATATATTGGAGGGGATTCCACGCATGCATGGCATGCCCGAAACCGAAGATTGCCACGATGATCAAACGCAATGCTAACATGAAGAAACTGCGAAACGGGTACTTGTTTCCAGAGGTAGTCGTCCTCTTAATATCATTGAGACCTCACAGTTGAAGGCAGTCAAGTTAGTTTCTCAACAGCGGTTGTATCAGATATGCAAGAAGCGAAGGGAGCACATGGAGAGGTACCCGGACGCAAAGATCATAAGTCTTGGAGTAGGCGACACAACCGAGCCCATCCCAACTATTATAACATCGGCGATGGCTGAGGTAGCTTTTTTCTCTGGTTTTTCTTGATATCTCATAGATGCATAGACTTTCTTTCTGGACAAGTTATTCAATACCAAAAACCCTAGTTGATGCGTGTAAATTCTTGATCTGAATGACCTTTTCATGTTGCAGTATTCACATGCACTCTCTACTGTTGAAGGCTACAGAGGCTATGGAGATGAACAAGGAGACAAGGTAGCAGCTTGTTGCCATGTTAATCTCAAAAAATTGAAATTAAACTGATCATTAGGTAGTAATCATCCCTACCATGAGCTTGTGTTTATTCCTCCTCGTCCGAAAATAATCTCGAGCGGAGCAGGGTTACGGAAGAACCTGATAAATCAGAAACTCAAATCTCGATCATATACAATGTTTTCTAGTTCTTTTTTACAGAAATTACGGAAGGCGATAGCAGAGGTAATTTATAAGGACATTGGTGTAAGTGAGACCGAGGTTTTTGTTTCCGATGGATCACAAGGCGATATTGCTCGTATTCAGGTAGGTCGTTGCTGCTTTCTTACTGCTACTATTATCATTGTTATTATCAAAATTTTAAGTCTCAATTTCGGATTGATTTCGATGCTTATGTTAAATTATTTCTTAAAATTATTTTATTATACTTTAATCTTTAAATTTAGAAATACTTAAACTTTTTTAAAATTGGAAAATTTTATAGACATATATGTATTTTAAAAAATATTTAATAAATAATTTTTTAGGTAAAAAGAGTACCTAAAATATTAAAAAGTAAAATAGAGGAGCAAAAATTGAAACCTGGGTCAAAGATCAAAGAACTTTAATCAACTAGTTCAACTTACGTTTATAAAATAAAAATAATATAAAAAATTAAATATAATAAAGTTTTAAGTTCGAAATTAAACTTCAAATTGAGATTGAGATATTGCGCGTTGGTTCGATATTAGTTATTACTACTTGGTTTCGAACTAATGTTTACACTGTTTAACTCTTGCAGTTGATGCTGGGATCCAATGTCACAGTTGCAGTCCAAGACCCTACATTTCCGGTGAACTTTTATCTATGATTTCTTATTGTCATGAAAAATTTGGATATTCGGAAATCATTTTTTAGTTAATTTAGTTGTCTCAATTTAAATTAAAATTACTATATTCTAAAAGGTTATTATTTTGTTTTTTAATTGCGAATTAATTTATTTTTTTTATTTGAGAACAAACTTTTTTCCTGTCGATTTGCTGGACCCAAAGGATTGGAAAATGACGTGCCGAATACTTGTTATATTTGCCATGAGACCATATATATTTTCTTTTCTATGCTTTGAGGTTGAAAATGAAGAAGTCTTAGTCCAAGGAAAAATTGACACAGTAATGGAAATATATTGTGAATGTCATATGAGAAAAAAATTAATCAGGTAAAATATATTTATTCAAAATATGAAATAAAAATGGATTAAATATATACTAAACTTGGCCTTGTGCAATGCATATTATCAGGCATACGTAGACACAAGTATAATAATGGGCCAACGTGGTGTAGTCTACATGCCGTGCACGCCGGAGACCAACTTCTTCCCGGATTTTTCCCTCCTCCCGAGGACCGACGTCATCTTCTTCTGCTCCCCTAACAACCCGACCGGCAGCGCGGCCTCCCGCCAGCAACTGGAAGAGCTCGTGTGCTTCGCAAAGCGGAACGGGTCCATCGTGGTCTTCGACGCTGCCTACGCGGCCTTCGTGGCCGACGGGAGCCCCAAGTCCATCTACGAGGTCCCCGGAGCGAAGGAGGTGGCGATAGAGATATCGTCATTCTCGAAGTTCGCGGGGTTCACCGGTGTCCGGCTTGGGTGGACGGTGGTGCCGGAGGAGCTCCGGTACTCCGATGGGTACAATGTCATGAGAGACTATGATCGGGTGCTGTGCACGTGCTTTAATGGCGCTTCTAGTATATCTCAGGCTGGAGGATTGGCCTGCTTGTCAGAACAAGGTCTTCAGGTAACAAAAAAGCATTTTTGTTTATATATTTTTATGTTAATTAACTTAATCAGAGATATTTTATTTCTGCAATTGGTTTTGATGGATGTAGTCATTTAACTCTACCTCCGTCAAAATCTATTGAGCATGAAAGCAATTGACTACGTTGATATAATGTGATAGTTTTCTATGCAGGCCGTACAAGGACTGATGGAAGTGTACAAGCAGAACGCCAGAGAACTAGTTGAGACCTTCCGCTGCGTTGGCCTGGAGGTTCGCGGGGGAGAGAACTCACCATACGCTTGGGTTCACTTCCCCGGCCGGAGATCGTGGGACGTGTTCGCTGAGATCCTCGAGAGAATACACGTGGTAACGATCCCAGGGGTCGAGTTTGGCCCAAGCGGCGAAGGGTTCATCAGGGTTAGCTCCTTCGGCCCGCAAGAGCTAGTGAAAGAGGCTTGCTGGAGACTGCGGGGACTCTTTGCTTGAGTTCTGGTGCTGTCCGACCGGGGAATTCCCCTCAATTGTGTTGATGTATGAAACAGTCATGGAACTTGTTCTTTGAATTCAGATAATGCTTCAGGTTTTATCATACTTCAGAGAACAGTAAACAAATAACAGAGCATCAGTGTAAGAGCAATAATAATGGATGCATTTTTATTTTTTAGTTTTGCTACAAAAGATTTTGCATACAAACCTGAAATCATTAAAATTAGACGTCAATATTTGCATTTGCAAATATTGATTATATAAAAACAAAAAACTCTCAATTTAGAGAGTTTGCTGAAGATAACCAACCATCAGAGAACAAGAACAGACATAATTTTCACGAAAATGATGACAAAACAAAAATAATGGTCAGCAAACGTGTATAATAGATTCAACACCGGCAAAGAAAGAAAAAAAAAAGAAGACATCACTACACCAAAAACTAGAGCAAAAGGCCACGCAATTATTTCTGATTGCTCAGGAGGCAACCATATTACAGCATTGAATGAGCACCAGAACAACCTTCTTCGACTATTTCAACCAGCTATTTAAACATAAAAATCCAAGTGTTCCATTTAACAAACAATTTAGCTTCCCATTCGAACAATTCTCAAAACAAAAACAAGAGCACAGGGGAAGAAAATTGCAAATTCAGACACAAATAAAAAGGGGTTCATATCCTACTTCGCATAGAAAATGTCAACAATGAAACAAATTACTGAAGCAGTAGTTCTCAGAGATGCTGATAGGAATAGCATCAAGAATTGAAAACCAAAAACCTAGACAATCTGAACATATAAATCCTATACTTTTAAGTTTTTTCGGCAAGGAAAAAGCTTCTAGCTGATAAACCCTAGTATTAATGGTGTATCTTTTTTCTGGGCTATCTTCTTTTCAACACCCTTGCTGTCATATGACTCTACAAATCCATAGGCCTTCTAAATCCTTGTTTTCTGAAATGACCAAGCTGTATAACACATAGCGGCCAGTCAAATAATTCAAACCATAACTTAATCAAACCAATTAAAGACCGACTCAAAACCCTAACATATCACCTCGAACACTTGGAACAAAAATCAAAACTTCCTTCACACTTTTCGGTGATCATCTTTTGCCCCAGCATCTACATTATGTTTGCAAACCGGTAACCAGCCTAAACCCTGAACTAGATACAAACTCTGATATCGCATCTAGAAGAGCTTACTCCAATGTCCAATCCCAGTAATATGTAAAAGCAAAGTTTCGACAAACAAATTAGCATAAAAATTTCAATACTTAGACACCTGTTTAGACACAACATCTTTGTCACAGAATGAGAGAACACCCTTTGTGAGTATGGGACTAATCATCAAACACATTCTTCATGCATTAATTTCTCATATTCCATCTTCACAACCAAAATGCAAGAAATAAACAGCTGTAAGCACCACAAGCAAAACACAGATTCAAATTAACAAGAAATTAGCAATCCAATTCATCGATCGCTAACAATAAATTAATTGAAGCAATTCAACTCAGCACACAGCACCATCAATCAAATGTAGAAATATAATGAAATAGATATCAAAATCTCAACGTAATACGCGCCAAAATATTCATCAAAAGCTAAACTTCCAACATACAAAGCAACAACCTACTCTCAACTAAGTCTCAGCGGCAAAATAGAATCTGTGAATCAAAACATGAGCTTTCGAATCAGATACGAAGAGGCCAAAGCTCTCAACGATACGACTTCTGAAACCGCGCGCGCGCACCGCGGCCGCCGAACTTCTTCCGCTCGCAGCGGCGGGGATCTGCGACGAGAAGCGTACGGTCGTACCTGACAAGGATGTCGCGGATCTCCTTCTTGGCCTGCTCGTCGACGTACTTCTGGTAGAATGCGACGAGGGCCTTGGCGATGCTCTATCGGATGGCGTAGATCTGGGAGGTCTTTCCGCCGCGGCGGATGCGGATCCGCATGTCGACGCCGGAGAAGCGGTCACGGCCTAGGAGGAGGATGGGCTCGAAGGCCTTGTAGCGGAGGATCTCCGAGGTGACGTGCTCGATGGGGACGCCGTTCACGCGTATCAGGCCGCGGCCACGCTTGCAGTAGGTCACGGCCACCGCCATATTCTTTCGGCCAAAGCACTGGACGGACTCCGTTGCCGGCGCCGCCATCGCCATCGGAGATGAGAGCCGGGGCGGAGGAGAGGTTGGAGGCTGTGGGAAGCCCTTGTTTCATTACGGAGGAGGTTTTATCGTGTGCGGGAAGCAACGGTTGTGATTTGATGATGAGAAGGGAGATGTCTTGGATCGGATTCTTATTGGGCTAACGGATTCTGAAACCGAGAACCCGTTAGTCCCCTATGAAAATGGATAGCCTTCTAAATTATACAGTTTATATTATTTTTTCATGCATGGCATGTGTAAATCTTGGAACCGCTCGAAACCAGATTACCCGCCACAACTGCAAGGGTCCGTTTGGTTAGAGATCAAAATTAAAGTTAAAATCAAAACTAGTAAATCACTTTTGTAAACTAATATATTTTTATTAAAATTAAGGTTTCAATAATTTAAAACTCAAAAAACTATTTAATTTTTTATAATAATTTAATTTAATAATAATATAAAATAATAAATATTAATTTTTTTAAAAAAAAAAATTCTAAAACGAGCTGATATTGATTTTGATCCCAAAACAAACGGGATCTAAAAGGTAATATTATTGCAAATTAATTAGCGGACTTAACATGCCCTCATATCTTTTTAAGAATTATAATTATTTCTATATTTTTGAAATTTTATTTTTTTTACACAAATATCCCTAACATTTATTTTTGTTAATATTTGTCAGACTTTTTCACTAAGTATTTGTTAAATTTTTTTTTTCTAAACTAGATATTCTCTCATTTATATGATATTATTTTTGTCTTAACCTAAATAAGGCCATGCGCTATTTGGTTTGACTGAATAAATCAACTAAACTGATATTAAATAACTAATTTTGTTCAATTTATTTAAGTTTTGGTTTGATTTAATTTTTAAAATTAAAAATTTTAGTGTTCGGTATTCAGTTTCAGATTTTGATTTTGAAAAATCACACAAACCAAATCGAATTGAATTGTTCTATATATACACATTACATTTGTTTTGATTTTGATTTAAATTTGATTTAAATTCAAATTTAAGAAAAATATTTTACCTATATTCACAAGGAAATTAATTTGAAATTTTAATTTTTAATTTAAATCGAATTGAACCAAAAATATTTGTATTTAGTTTTAATTCGATTTTTATAACATTGTTCGATTTTTTAATTTTTAAAATTGAAACTTTTTGGTTTGATTTGTTTTGTTCAGTTCAGTAATTGAATAATATAAATGCACAGCTTTAAACCTAAACGAATATCAATATGAGTTAACCTAAAAATATTTATCTAAATAAATTAAATTTGCATGAGTATAAAAAATTATAATATTTTTATTTAAAAATAATTTAAATATTTTTTAAGAGTACAGAGACAAAAATCTAAAAAAATAAAAAGCAAATTTACTAGAATGATGATTCTTTTCTGACCAACTGTTGAAAATGACAAGAAAAACCCGCGGGAATATCGCACCTGAATGTGTGTGAACCTAAACGTGCACTAAAAATATATGTGATGAAAAATTAAAATTTTCAATACCTAAAATTTTTTGACATTTTAAAAATTGTCACTTGTTTATTTTGAAGGATTTGAAAATTTGAAAATTTCAAATTAATTTTAAAATTTTATAATATTCGAATGAACACTGACAAAATATTTAAGCAATTTAAAATTTAAAATTAATTTATTCTTTAAAAATATCTTAAATATCTACGGTACTTAAATTATTAAAATTTTAAATAATTATTAAAAACATATTAAATATCTAAAATATTTTAATTATTAAAAGTTTAAGATTTATTATAAAATACCTTTAATATCTAAATATCTTAATTATTAAATAATTAACTTTAAAAAAAATTTAAAAAATAAATTTAGTTGTTAAAAGTTTGAAGATTAATTGAGATCATGTGACTCATTTGACCTCAAAAAATTCTCTCAACATTGATTTCTGGTCAATTTAATGTGAAATCAAAATTTTTGAAATCAATAATTTTATTTCCCAAAAAACATTGAAAATTTTTATTTTTTAGGATTTCAATTGTTCAGTACTTAATTTTCCTTAAGAAAAATATGTGTAATGAAACAATTCAAAAGCTCTTATGGGTGAAGTCTGCAGATTTATCTTCAATTACAAATAAATTGAAATTTTTGTTTTTTTAATTACATGTAGTTGATATTAAGTTGATATCAATTATCAAGAAAAAAAATATCTCTTTATAAAAGTACACAGTTAAAGAAAAGAAAAATGTCAATTAATTTTATGCTCATTTAAAAAAAAATATTTAAATAAATCAAAAATATAATTGTCTGAGCCCGGGTTCGAACCGGGGACCTCTAGTGTGTGAGACTAGCGTGATAACCAACTACACCACCCAGACTTCTTGTTGGGCGCTCAGTGAGAAAAAATCAAGATAATTAAATATGAAAAAGAAAAGTTTCCCATTAGCCCGAATTTTGGCTGTCTGCCAAGCACCAGACGGCGGCGCTCGCCATCATTGCGCCACGTGTCCAACCCGGACCCTGCCGATGCCAATGGCAGCGGAAGGTATCTCCGGCCATTCCTTCTTCTTTTTTACTCCTCGCGTGTGCGAAACCCGAACCACATCTCCGATCTCCGCCTCTCTCTAGTTCTCAGGATGAGCAATCTGAGGGCGATCTGCCGCCCAAACTCCGTGCTTTCCTACTTCATCAGCTGCTGCCTCTCCCATACTCGGCTGAGGCCCGCTTCACACGGCCGGAGAGTTGGTCTCAGGCCACCGCCGTCGCGGCCCTACGCCTCCGCTCACTCCTACTTCGTCTACGAGCTGCCGAGGGTCGCTCCGGCGTCGCGCTGGAGCCCCAGGAGGACCCTCACCAGGGTCGCCAAGTGGGATTCCGAGAAGCCGCCTTATGAAACTCTTGGTAATCTCTTCAAAGCTGGTTCCTTTCCAATTTTTGCATGCTTTCTTTCCTATTAAATTTGTTTTTTTTTTTTTTTTTTTTTTTTTTTTTTTTTTTACTTCAGCCACCGTTTGGTTCGGATGAATATCAGGATCAGATCAGGATAAAAATTAATACATTATTTTTATAAATTAATATTTTTTTAATTAAAATTAAGGTTTTAATAATTTAAAATTTGAAAAGTTATTTGATTTTTTATAATAATTTAATTTAATAAAAATGTAAAATAAGTAATATTAAGTTTAAAAGAAAAAAAATTATGAAATGTAATGATTCCAAATCAAACGGGAGACAATTCCCCCCTTTTTTGCGAGTTTTTTTTTATTATTGAATCTGAAGAAGATCCCCTGATTGAACTTCATTGGTACTTGTTAGTTCAATAGGTTTTGTCGTTGGGAATTGGCTTTGCTTATGGTATTACTTATTACCAAATCAAAAGAAACATATATATAGTGTATTTTTTTACGCTTTTATCCTTTACCATGAAAAATTTTCTGCCCTATGGGATAATTTGAGACCTCTTGCTCATTTCCTTGCATTCATTTGCTTTTATTTTTTTTGTTTTTTGTGATATGTGTTATGTTTATAGTTTCTGATTCTTTGAAACTTGTAAAGTTCGCCTCCATTCTAAAATTTTATGTGATGACACAGATGGAAAGACATGCGGACGATAATAAAATAAAGGCCGCTTACAGGAGATTGGCCAAGTTCTATCATCCAGATGGTACAATTTACTGTACTTTTCCTTCAAATGGCTGTACCTTGTGGTGCAATACTTTATGTAATTGTTAGCTGTTTTACCTGCATAAATGCAAATGGTGAACCATCCAAGTTCTTATGGACACTCTTTTCCTATATTAATGTTAATTTTGCTGCGCTCATCGTAAGCTTCCATTTGTTCTTTGTTAAAGCAGTTTTTGTTATTTTAATATGAATTATTACCTTGAGCAGTATCCCAGGAAACTTAAGTATTTTTTGTTTTTTCAAAGACCAGAAGGCAAGGTCTCTGTATGCATTGCCCAAATTTGATTTCTTGTAGAACAACTTTTAGATGTAAAATAAAAAATTTTCATGAAATCTTCTTGGTGGATTTTGCGTGGAGTAAGGTTTATCTAGCATTTATACACTCTGGATAGAGTTTGTAGAGAATGCTTACTGATTTCTAATCCTTTGGTGTAAAGTATATGATGGTAGAGGAACACTTGAGGAAGGAGAAACTGCTGAAGCTCGATTTATTAAAATTCAAGCTTCTTATGAGCTACTTATAGACGAGGAAAAGAGCCGAGAATATGATAGAGAGCATCTTGTCAACCCATTGAAGGTATGTTAAAGGTATGTTATATTACGTATTAGGTATTATACGAAAATCATTATCAGATAGTCTCTGTGTTACTATATCCTAATTATCAGTCTCAGATCTGCTGTACAACCACTATCATTATATTTTAAAGTTTTCTTATTAAAATAACTGGTTGAATGACTCTGTGTGGGTCATCTATATAAATTTCAGTGGGGATTCAGATATATGGGATCTTTCTCAGTCATGTCATTATCTCTGACAAAAAACTTATGTGCATCTCTTTCTCTTCGTACTGATTAGTACATTCTATTTTCCATTTTTATTTCAGGCTTCTCAGGCATGGGTTGAATGGTTGATGAAAAAGCGAAAAGCTTTTGATCAGCGAGGTGACATGGCTGTTGCAGCATGGACTGAGCAACAACAACGCGAGTTGAATCTCCCTGTGCGACGTCTCTCTCGCTCGAAGGTAGTTATTCTTATATTATTCTCATATCATATGTAATGCTTATTGCCATTTATCTTTTCTTGCTTCTTTTACACATCAAATACCATGACAACCATTTTCATTACCTCAACCGGACAAATAATTTGTTTCATCTGTATTTTAAATGGACACCATATGTATGTGTGATGAAAATTGCTTCTCTGCACGTGGTGCTTTGCTTATCTGACCTGTCCATGCCCTACTTTGGCTGATGCCACATTCACTGAGCTTCCTTTTATGTAGCTGAAACATGTTCAGTGTGTTTTTTAGTCGCCTACTCAAAGCAACCAACTTATCCTATGAAAGAGTATCCTTGATCCCTGCATTTTGCCAGTAAAATCATCCTCCAATTCTCCATGATAACTTCTTAAAATATTTCTCTCCCAGATGAATATATTTCCTTGCGAATTCTCCTTTTTCACTAAACAAAGATTATTCTTTAGTTATAGCTTGTAAATATCTTATCACTCCATGGTAAACTAGTCAGGTATATATGCTAACTGCTGTAATTACATCCTTTCAAATTTATTTTTTCAGCTCTCTTGATTCGCAGATTTCCACAGAATGATAAGGTCTCTACCATAAACATCCCTACACTTTAATTAATTTAGCATCAATGTTGGTTATATTCAGATGGATCCAGATGAAGAGAGGAAGATATTGGCCAGGGAGAAGAAGGCCTCCTCGGAGAATTTCAACACCGCTTTGAAGAGACACACCCTTATTCTCAAGAAAAGGGATATAATGCAGAGAAAGACTGAGGAAGAAAAGAAAAAGGTCATAAGCCAGCTTCTGGCTGCAGAAGGCCTGGAGCTTGATACAGACGAAGATGACAACACAGCTTGATCGTTTGTGCTAGCTCCTGATCAAGATCTAGTTTGGCTAGCTCTTGATTGTTTGTAATTGTTGTATATAATTGTAAGTAAACAGGAAAGGGATGGAATCAAATTTTTTTTTTCTTCTGACAAATTGTTCTTATTTCTGGATGGTTATTTTGTGGTTGACTTGTGATTTTCGGCAGAAATAGAATTTTTTTCTGTAAATAACTAAATATCCTCATGATGACTGGAGTTGATTTTTTAGTTTAATTATTATTTTGCTGTATTCAGATTATAAAAAGAAAAACTCGGGATTTGAACCCGACGTGAATCGAACACGCAACCTTCTGATCTGGAGTCAGACGCGCTACCATTGCGCCACGGATCCAAAGGCTCTTAATGAATATTTAATATTAACTTGAACAATATTCAACAGAAACACTTCCTCAAATTCTCTACTTAAAGCAATTAAATTCAAAATACAAAATACAAATTTGACCACTAGATTTTTAGATTACATCTGACAAATCTGTACACATTTTCTTGACATTCTAACATGGCCGCAAAATCCATACATTTACTATACACAAACCTGAATTGCTTGAACATACTACGGACTTGTAGATGATCCAATGAGTGAAAAAATTAGGTTGAAAATGATTCTACTAATATTCTAACAAGCAAAATCACCTTGGTCCGGACAATTCAACTGCATGAAGGTTCTCAGTTGAGTCGACAATCCACTCGGAATGGCGGTGTGTTGCTGTCTCTAGGTCCTGCCTTACCACCTCCACCTTCTGCCATTCTTCCCACCTCTCAGCAAGGCCATCACCTTCCAGCATTCTCACCACCTCAGACATCCTGGGCCGTTCCCCAGGCAAGCCCTGGGTGCATAGCAGCGCAACTTGGATGAGGGACTCAACCTCGGATTCGACATAGTAGTTCTGCAGATCAGGGTCCACTAACATCTCTAGCTTTCTTTCTTGCAGAAGTGATTTCACCTGAACAGTAAACAAATGGAAAGAAAATAGAAAACAAAGTTACATAATTGTGGACAGATTGCCTTGATGTGTCCCTAATAAAACTAGGAGGCTTTTGCTTGAACAAACAAAAAAAAGATGGTTTTCAGCAGATGACAATAATGCAGACGTGGTTGATTGGAAATATAGCAAAATATTGAGGGTTCTACATAAAAAACCATTCCATATGCATGCATTGATGCAGCATGCAAACCTAGCGGATGATACATTTTATGTAAACAACAATAGGAAAGAGATTAAGGCTAACCCCTAACAAATATTATTGACATCCCTAAAATGCATGTTAAACTCGGCTCACTGTAGTGTCAAGAGAAGGAAGAGACATTCATACCCAGTCAAGCAGCATAACATCATCATTGTTTGCAAGCCGAGCGAGATCAAAAGCCCTCTGCCCTGTAATGAGCTCCAAAAGCATTATACCATACCCAAAAACATCGGTCTTCTCTGATGATTTCCCTGTGGATAGGTACTCTGGAGCTATGTGTCCAATAGTTCCACGGACAGCGGTGGTTACATGAGTATCCTTATAGTCCATCAGCTTGGCCAAGCCAAAATCTCCTACTACTGCCTGAAACTCCTCATCCAACAAAATATTTGCAGCTTTGACATCGCGATGTATGATTTTTGGATCACAATGGTCATGCAAGTAAGACAGCCCTCTCGCAGATCCTAGTGCAACTCGTCTCCGTGATTGCCAATCAAGTGGAGGTTGAGAAGGTGGGCGTTCTGCAGAAAACCTTACACGCATCATAAAAAAAAATAAAATTAAGAAACCTCAAGAACACAAATGAAACGGATGCACTCAAATGTGAAGAAGACACCTCTTAAGCATGAAGCAACACTTCCATTCGCCATAAAAGGATACACAAGCAAGCGTTCTGTAGGCGTCATGCAAAATCCACACAGACGGAGTAGATTTCGATGGACAGCCATGCTGATCAGCTCAATTTCTGTCTGGAATTGAAGCTCCCCTCCAGGTGTGCGCTCTTCTTTGAGCCTTTTTACTGCAACTAGAGAACCATCTGCTAGTCGTCCTTTGTAGACCTTTCCAAACCCACCTTTTCCCAAAATATTTTTGCTGCTGAACCCATCAGTTGCAACTTGTAGTTCTCGTAGGGAAAATCTTTTAAGCTGGCCCAAATGAACTTCTGGATCTTCTTCAGCTGTGAACATAAGTGTGGAAGTGTCCAGTAGAGCAAACCATGTTATATTCTATTTCCTTGATAAAACAAAATAAATAAATAAATAAAAAGATGAAATTAAGAAGGAGACTTTTTTCTTTTCTGTGACATATATAGTTACTAACCAGGTACATCATAGAAATATTCCTGTGGTTTACGACGTCGCCACCACGCAAATCCAATGGCAGGAGCAGCAAACACCAAAGCAGCACCTGCAGCAACACCTCCAGCAATTGCTCCAGTGCTAGAGGCACCGTTTCCTACTAGAAGACAATAGACAGGTATAAGATGCATTCACCAAACAGTTTTTGATGTTAATTGTAATAGCTAGTCAATTAGAGGAGATATGTGGGGACTATTGACTATTGTAGCTTGCTTCAGTTTATAGTCTGAAACTGGTTATGATATTGATGCTCTTATTGAGGCGTCCATCTTCAAACAACTATGCCTGAAGATAAATCAGTATCATAATAGGCTAGCATTTACATCAACACAAGAAGCACCTACAGTAAATAGGTGATATGCTTGCACATTTCCAAGGTAAAAGGTTTGACATTTGTAAAATTTCCTCTGAGATCAACCAACAGCAAGAAGATTGAACAAAAAAAGGGCAAAGATCAATTTTCTCACAACTGCATAAGAAAAGTGAACTTGAAAGAGTACTTAAAATCAACTTGCATAAACATCAACATAGGCATGTGCGGAACTCATTGGCAGAATATATGCATGAGCCCGAGTTAGAGAAAACCTAAGAAACATCACCTTTAGATGAGGGCGGAGCAGGCAGAGTGAGTGGAGGTGGTGGTGAAAATGGAGGAGCCCCAGGACATGGTCTTTCTGCACCAGGACCACACAAAAGTGGGTTGTTGACAAAACTGCAAAATTTTTACCATATATGGTAAGTACTAAAATCATTCAAATAAGGGACAAATGACGTTGAACATTGTTAATGGCACCTTATAGGAGTGAATAGAGAGAAAGATCCAGTTGATGGAACTGTTCCATTTAGGTTGTTAGTTGACAGATCCCTGCATATTGTTTTAGAATGATATACAAATGGTGGAAGAAGATTATGCAAAATATATGAGTAGTAGGCAAAAAAACTTACAAAACTTGGAGTGTCGTTATATTGGTTAAGGACTGAGGAATTGGACCCGTCAGACTATTGTTGTTGAGCCGGCTTTGGTTTCATGGGATGTAAAGAACAATGATTTAAGTATTTCAGAATCTAGATCACCAAAAAAGAAAGGGCATTTAAATAGTAGAGTACATGCATTCACAACCAGTCATCAACAAACAGCCCAGTTGAAAGTTTACCAATAATTGCCAACAGTCTCCAACTGCAAACTAATGCTTAAATGTTCATCCCCCATCTTAAGACCCCCTCCAATTTTTCAAATTCCCAATAACCCATTCCATTAGCCACCGTTAGTATTAAAAACTCATGTGGAATATGGGGCTACTTTACCAGTAATATAACAATACATAAAATATTATAATAATAATTTAATAATATGTAGACTATTGTACTAACAATGTAGCAATAATGTATAATGGAAAAGTAAATATTATGATAAAAAAATATAGTTTTTGTAGTCATACATGATTAGTTTTGAACATAATATTCAATTTCTAAATATACAATACTGCTACAATAATATAATAATACATGAGATACTATAACAATAACATAATAATTTATGGACTATTATAGTAGTACTATATGCCAAAAATTAAATATTATGATCAAAAAATACATATTTGTTTAGTCATTAGTTTTGATCATAATGTCTAATTTCTAGTTATATATAATTAACTTTGATCATTTTATCTTATTTCTATTTATATTTGCTTGATATATCACTATTTTCTATTTTATCCATAATATTCCATTTTTACCTATACAATATTATTATAATATTGCTACAATAGACTAAATATTATTATATTACTGTTATAGTGCTTATATATTATTATATTATTGCCACAGTACTACTTACAATACTGCTACAATATTTTTAAATGGTTTTAGTAATGGTACAGGTCTATTTGAAATATTTGTCACACAGAAGGATGAATGAGAATTTAAAAAATTAGAGGGGATTTTTTGAAAATTTTTCGAGGTATAGCGAATTTTTTCTTGTGTTAATTAATAATGCTTCCGGAAAAGAATTCAAGAGGTTATTCCTTCTATTTTCAATTTCAGTCTTTATTTCCTTTATCCATGGACACAAAGACAAACCCACTCTGCCACTGGCATTAGTTAGCAATTATTTGAATGTTTCTTGCATATTCTATAGTTAAGAAATTAAATGCATAAGGTAAATGCATAGCAAACAAAGCAAGATAAATGGATGTGCCCCCTCCAAAGAAGCCTGTGTCACAAGGATATAGTAGGATACAAGATAAGGAAAAAAAAATCAATGCAAGTGCATATGAGCATTCCATATCGCACAAACATGCTAAATTAGCATTTCTCATTTCTTTTTTTCAGGATTTAGTAACATTGGATTAAAAAAACAATGCAACTAAAATCATGTCTGAACAAGATAAAATCTCCTGAAGCTCCCAATGATTTATAGATGAAATTTGATATAAATTTGGGTTCTCTTTCCATGTCTGCTATGGCGAGCTTCCTTTGATACTCTATCAAAGAATCTTCTAAATCCAATGTTTCACACTTTGCTTTTTTTATTATTCCTCATATTTTACAAACCTTGTACAGGGATCTTTTTCCTTGTGGCATATGCAGATAAATAATTAATAATCATAAGCACAATGAGTGAGTTGCTTCTGAGCAAAATACATTAAACAAATTTCCGCGAGACACTACTGAACCAAGTCTTCTAATGAATATCATGCAATTTGTACAAAATGTTTTAAGAAAGTGGAAGGCAGAATCAAGAACATAATAAACACCTTTTGCTTGAACTCATAAAGTGTCCAATATCTCACAATAGAAACCTTAAAACACACTACAGTAACCCAATTAACCTAAAGAGGCCTACTTCATATCTAACAGATTAGACAGACTAAAGTTGAATGGGAACCACACACGAAAATGATATTTATCTGGAACTAATTTTGATCTAGCAAGGTTGAACAATGTCCAAATTCACCTAGGTGGCCATCTGGGATCAAGTTAGAGTAGAATGGGTTCATATCAACAAATGCAAGCAACCAGTAGAACACACTCGATTGCTTTTGGTTTTGCTCACAAGTTCAAAGTAACAGACCCTAGAGGAACAGTGTGCCAAATTAATTCATTATAAAATGAACTAAAGCCTACAAGACAATCTGATCATTGTCTTCTTAAAGAGAATTTGAAACAAAATCTATAATAGAAAAAGAATAATGAATTGTTAATCCAAATCAACATGGAAATGAGAACACATACAGGAATCGCAGATTCTTTAGGTTGCCCATTGTGTCAGGGATTCCACCTGTGAAATTGTTCAGGTACAGATCCAAGCTCACCAAGTTGGTGAGTTTTCCAAGTTCACTGGGAATCATTCCACTTATATGGTTGCTATAAAGTTCACTGTCACAATAAGATAGATAAGCTTCATCATCTATGCAAAAGGTTTTCACAAGTAAAAACAACAGACAACAATTAAAGCAGTCTCCTGGACAGTAGTAATGGCCCTAGTAGTAGTTGTTGCTGTTGTTTCTGAGAGGTAATAATGCTAGTTAACAAGCATAACATTATGTTGCAATGGATATATTTGAGAATTATCATGATAAATATCAGTGATGAGTTATTTCCATATGATTTTCCTGAATATGTCATGACGAATAATAGATGTCAGTTAGCAATAATAACGAACGATCAAGAATTGCATTTAGATCATAAACTTACAGGTACTGCAAATTTTTCAACTGACCAAGGTCAGGAACTAGCATTCCAGACAATTGTGCATTTCCAAGATCACTGGAGGATCAAAAGCAAGGTAGATTTAGTGTCAATACAGAGAGCAATGACAAGCAGGTACAACAATACAACATCACATACTGACTAAAAAGCAAACACCTTTTTTTCTAAGAGAGAAATGCAAACACTTACACTCTAATAACATTATTGTCATCGTCGCATGTAACATGGAACCACGTGCATGGATTTACCAGAGTAGGATCCCAACTCTGTAGTACACCAGTAGGGTCATTTAAGTTGTTTTTCAAAGCATGCAGTGCATCACCTGGTGATAAAGACAGAAACATTATCTGGGTCATCAGAAATGAAAAACAAACACTTAATTGAATATAAGCTGAGAAAACGAAGAAGAATAAAAAGAACAAGAAAAAAACTTATTTACAATCAAACTCAGGAGTGTAGCCCATGTTGGGTAGTAATATATCATGTAAAGCAGAATAATTCTGAGGTGATCTGTGGTCCAATAAAGAAACCTACTTGGCTTGAGGTGATGCCCACTAATATCGATCTCATATCTTAAGTCCATGAAGACAAGAATCAACCCTCTAGACTAGGATGATTCAGAGATTTGGAGAGTTTGAAAAAAGAGAAAATTTGCTTAATGGCATTTATTGCAGCAGGAATCACCTATTATGAAGACATCTGTATATAGTTTATTATTTTCCATTAATTCTCTGATCATATAAGTTGCAATTAGATATTGTTGCCCAAAAACCATCTTAGAGACTCTGCTGATGACTCCAAATCTACTAAACATAGGCCTAGATCATTTAGGCATGATCGTTTAAAATTTAGCATCTCAAAAGGGATTTTATAGTGCAGATTATGAGAATCAAAATTCCATCAAGGAAAGGCCACGAATTGTTCAAATCATTAGAAACAGTTAGCCCGAATAAGAAAAGGCTGAAACAAAAATATCAAGGTAGTAAAGGTTTGATGGCAAAGACACCACGCTTTAAAGGAGCGCCCATAGGCCGTGGATTTGCATTCCAATGCATGCAAGAATGATTTTTTTTTCAAAAATGATTGGCCCCTTGCTTAACTGTGCTCCAGTCGGAGCTCCTCAAAAGGACAGAACTCTTGGGTCATGCAATGTTCACGCAGAAACAATTAAAGTCATATCAAAGACTTGCCACAGCTTTATTACCTAGACTCAAATAATCTCTAATCATTGTCCTCTTGAATTCCAACGATCAAATCAAACAAGAGAAAGCCTACAACTAACAATGATTAAAAAAACATGCTACTATTTTCACTAAATTCCAAACATACGGTACATACAACTCTATTCCAAATTCCATCAATATCATTATCATCCATGTACACAATAGCGAACTGTTTGAAGCAATTACAGACTTGATTTTTCGAAAACTAATCGCTAAAATCAAATCAAACTCGAGAAATATTTCCATAAAGTACAAAAATTTATAGACCTCACAACTATTAATCACCAACGCATTTCACATCCATCAGTTATAATCGCCAGAAAATCTCCTTCAATCATTTTCAGACAAAAACCACTAAAAATTGAGCCAAATAAAACAGGAAAAAAAAAATTCCAGCGTACCTTCCAGATTAGCACAAACTCTGCAAATGAGGCAAATCACCAACACCAACCAGAGCAACCACGCCGCCATTCCTCCACCTTCAGGCCTACTATTCCTCCACAAATCGCCGCAAACCCAATCAAACCCGAGCCACCAACAAAGATTCAGAAAATAATCCAAACCCCAACAATTTCTCCAGCGAAAACTACCGCCATGATCGGAAAAGGGCCACGGATTCGATGAAGATCGAAGGAAATCGAGACTCAAAAGCGATGAAAGGAGAATCAAAGAGAATCGAGATTCAAAATCCCCTCTTTCTCTCGGGCCGAGAAAAATCGCTGGATATTTCTCCAGCGATCCCTGCTCAGACTATCTCAGTTGCCTCTCCGGTTAACCCGCATCATTAAAATGTTGCACCTACGTGGCATTCGACTATCGGATGAAATAATTATTTACCTGTTGCCACGTGGAGGTATTAGCGTAGACTTGAGATCACGGACTTCGGGCGCATTGGTCAAAACCGCGCTGCGGCTCTCCATCAACGATCACGTGGGTCCCACTTTGCCCCGTAGGACAAGTTGGGCATGTTAGGTTGGAAATTGGAATGCAGGCGGATCGGGTCAAGCGTGGGTCCAAAAATGACCCTACCCGATTTAATCCGATTACACTTATGTAAGTCGACTTACACGAGATACCGGAGTTCCTGCTCTTTGGTTGAGCGGAGGTTGCTTGCAGCGAACTCAAGCGAAAAAAACACGAAAGTCAGTTCTCGAGAACCTCCCCAACACTTTCTAAAGAAAATGAAAGAAAATTAAAAACTTACTTCCCTTTAATTTCGACTTTCGAGTGTAATTTTAATATGAAAAAAGGTAAAATCAAATTTAATATATTTTCGCTTTTAATAAAAATAATGTATAAAAAACGAGATTTCGCTTTTATCAATCAGTTGTATGAAATTAAACAAACAAAAATAATAAGAGTTGCTCTATTTTGCTCACTACAGTCTGCTTCTATTAAAACAAAACAAACTAGTCCTCCCATGAAAACAGAACTTCAAAAATTTCACATTTCACATCATCCAAATAATCTACATAAGCGGGTAAGTGGAGTTACCGAAAAGGCTGGAGTTACAGTAACTCGACTTGCATCCATGCGAGTTGCTTTGCAAGTAAGTCAGCAACTCGACTTGCTTCACATGCTGCGGAAAACGCAAGTTGCCACTTCACTCGATCACGCGGCCATCGACGAAAAAGTTGCTTGATTTCTGCTGAGGCTACGTGCCGAACGCGTCGTCAACCAATTTGACGAAAGACTTGGACCGCTTTGGTTGGATCCACAAATAAAATCCAAGTGTGGACTTGACCACATGTACATGGTCCGCTCCCACCAAAACATAGAAATTGTTGGGTTTTTCTGCGAATAGTCATCGTCCAAAGGCCCATATATCCGCAAGCAAAACACCAAAACATGGAAAGGCCCAACCAAAAAATTTCTATCAAAAACATAATTAGCGACGAGTGAAATTATTAACTAACATTAAAATTATATTAAATTATTAGTTACACTTTTACACTTGAACCGTAATATAGCCGTGACAAATGCCTCATTGGAGAAATTGGTGGATTATGTTCAACCTAATTCCCTGTCGCATGTCATTATGAGACAATAAGTTATTAATCAAGATATAATTATCGAAAAATCTTTTAATTTCTAACTTTTGGATCGAGTAATTTTTTTTTCCTTTGAGTTGATATAGCTGGATTTTTCTGGGTCGAGACTGCAATTAGGAACCATTGTTTGTGTTAAACTTAATTTTTAATCTTGATTTTGGAGTAATGGAACCCAAAAGGACGCGTTCATATGTTGGCAAACGTTTAAGAATACAAGTCCCAAGTCCCAATTTTTGCGCCATTGTGATGATATTTTTTGCTTTTAAAGAATAATTCCAGGAAAAAAAATTGTTTTGCATAAACAATTCCCGAAAAATATTGTTTCGCATAAACGCCCAATAATTTGTGGAAATTACAATAAATCTTTGATTTCTGGTATTGGCAAGTGCCACCCAATAATTTTTCTGTTCGTGCCAAACCAGGAGGGATTATTAAATATCATTAATAGAGACTAATTTACATGTATTTTCATGCGACCATAAATACGGACATATTATTTACCTTTTGTTAATTAAATATTAATTGTACTGATAACTAATTATCGATGAAAACTAACTGAAATATTTTCTTATGTCATTATAAAACTAAAAAAGATAGTTTTACTCTTCTATTTTTAAACTTCTGTTTTAGTGATATTTAGTTGTTCGACATTAATAAGTGGATTCTTTCATCATTTTTTTTAAAAAAACACAAGCTTAGCCCAAAAAATAACTGGTTTTTTTTTTTTTTGCAAAAATTTAAATGTTGGTCTTTTACAAATTCGTCCCTCAAAAACAAATAAGTCCTCAATGCTTCTGTTTTAAATTTTTTTGTCTGTCAATACCGCCTTTCTACCTTCCTCTCACACCTAAAACTAAAAGCCTCTTCTCTCATGTCCATCCCCGTCAACCTCCTCTCTGCTCTTCCTTCCTTGCAACCAATAATCAAGGCAGGCCCGGCCGCCGAGACGGGAACCCTGCACCGAAGGACGCCTCCGACCGCCCCCTCCCGATCGAGAACGTGAGCCGGATAATGAAGCGGGCTCTTCCGGCGAACGCCAAGATCTCCAAGGAGTCCAAGGAAGCAGTGCAGGAGTGTGTGTCGGAGTTCATCAGCTTTGTCACCGGTGAGGCCTCCGACAAGTGCCGGTGGGAGAGGCGCAAAACCATCAACGGCGAGGACCTCGTCTGGGCCGTGACCACCCTCGGCTTCAATAACTACGCGAGACTCTCAAGGCGTGCATGGACAAGTGTAGGGTGGTGGAGGGCAGAGAGGAGAAGAACTGCACGGCAATGGTCGAACCCGGCGTTGCGGTCGGCTTTGGGGTGCCGGAGTATATGTGGGTGCGCCGCGGGGTTTTGGAATCCGGCAAGGAGGGTTCGTGGAGTACGGAGCCTCAAATGGCGGTGCTTGGCGTTTTGGCTAACCATGGTTATAATAATGGGATTTAAGATAATGGCGGTGTTAGCTGACTTAATTCTATTTATTGCTGGCATTTTATGTGATTTAATTATTTTCTCTTATAATAAGCTCAATTCGATCTTACCGTTCACAACACTCACAATACATGAGAGGGAGGACTCAAGGGAGACATGAGGATTCGTACCATGCTCATCGCATGGGCGGCTGAGATTGTTTGGATTGCATATGGACATTTGATTATCAGCAGTAAATTTGATCAGCTCAATTAGGGAAACGTGTTTAAAAAAATGAACTAGTTGAGATAATCACAAAAATCAATAAAAAAATGACCAATTTTGCAAATAGCTCCAGAAATACACCAACGAGAAATGGGCCTCAAAATATTAAAACATTACTCAACCAACTGGGCTGTTCGAGTAACTTTCATCTGCCATTTAGGCCCATCAGCTACAAAATGAATGAGTAAATAAAAAAAATGCTAGGGTTTTTAAAATAAAATAAATGTGAGGGTTTTTTCGCAATAAGTCAGTAAAAAGTAATATTTGGAAATATTTGTCTCTAAATTATGGTCGGCCAAGACAGAGGGGGTGTTTTGCTAAAAAAATATAGTAGCACAAATTCAGAAACCTATGAGGGGATTGCTACAAAACTCCCAAGAGTAGCGATCCGCCCGCAGAACACTGCCCCCCGTCCCGCCGTGTGTCCCTCCGATTTGTCGTCTTGCGGTCCGGTCAACACAGGTCTGCTGTCCCGCGGGTCCTCTGACGACAAGTCGTCCAATCCCTGCGATCCCGATCGTACGGTTGGGGGCCCTACCTTGAAAAGATCGAGCGGAGGACGCATGATCCGACAGCGCCAGCCCTCTGATCGAGATCGTACGGCCCAGACCGACATGGATTTTTGTTGCGCTGATCCTTGGAGGGCAGGGAGGTTCTGTCCAAGCTTTGCAGGGGGAGAAGGCGACGGACTCGGCCCGAGCAAGAAACACTGACGTGGCATTTACGAACTCACTGTGCTCGCAGAAGTTTTTTCTAGGGTTCATGTGGTAGGGCTTGGATTTTGGATAAGATCAGTGTGGTTAATTTTTCAAAAAATAAATGCATTGATTTTTTGAGGGCCCTAGTAGATTTTATGTGATGGTTACTCATCAGTATCGGGAAGGCGATGCTCTAGCTGCAGACTGGGTGGCCGAAGACCGTGTCGTTGGACAGAGGCAAAGCCCAATGGCTGGCCAATTAAGCAAAGACATTGTTCTGCATGTCGGATCCCGAATCTTATCCCTACGTAGCATGTCTTGCTTGCATGCAATGCCGTCTCTCTTTGTCCCTCCACGTAGAACATCTCACGTGGAATCCAATCCAAGTCGTCACGCAAGAATCCTAACTCTCCTGCCACGACGATACCAAAGTCGAGTTAAAAGCAATCTCTTCTGCATTAAACTCGTGACCTGCGCTAGAAACCGAACCAGAACACGGCCAATATTGGCCATTAGCGGCGCTTTTAGCTTGCTTCTGCCACCTTCCTTCTTCTCGTGGACAGAAAAAAAATAAGGGTTTCCAAAAAAGTTAGGGTTTGCATTACAAATCCTTCGTACAGATTTGCAACCCTGAGAGAGAAGAGCAGGAAAAGTACAGCAATAAAAAGCCAGTTGCCTCTGATCTGTTCAATTCATGTCTTCGATCCTGCAGTGACACTGCAGCGTGACTGCCCCGCTTCACGTGAACCCTAGCAAACAGTGAACTACTTTTCAAAAGCTGTGGCTGTTCCTGCAGAACAGCTTTAAGAGATCGTGAATTTGAGAATCAGAGCACGCTTTAATATAGGTTACGGGGCCAATGTTCATTGCCCGTGGGGAAATGCGTTAGGAGACCGTGAATTCAAGATTCTGTGTGAGGTTGTGAGTCATGGCGATCGCGAATATCTCGTTTGATGCTTTGTGAGAATATATCAGCCTCGAAAAGGCAAACCTAAGATCAGGTAGCAGTACGTGTTATCGCTTGGTACGTACAGTGCCTGCAGGCTTTGGCTGCAGGGAATGGGATGGCGTGCGTGCACGTAGCTGTAGATGAGTGGTAGGTGGCAACTGGCCAGAGAAGGAGAAGAGACATGGCGGCATGCTTCCCATGCTTACGCTTAGATTTAGGTTTCCAAGAAGGCAAGGAGCCAGAGAGACTGTATTCTTTGGGATCAGGAAAACCCTAGCAGCTGCTGAAGCCCATGCTCTGCTCTCATCCCGGCACCTTATTTTCCTCAAAACAGATCAATTTACGTGTCTTGCTCCATGTCGTATCGAATGGTCCAAATCCGCTGTCCATACCAATTATCTCATGTCAAAATCCAGTGAATCATAGCAAACAATCATTGGTCCTCTTAATACCTAATAATTCACTCATTCATCTAAATCATAAAAGTCTATGCGATTGTAATTTTTTTTTCCATTATTCGCAACTAAATTTATTCTATGCAACTTATTTGATTAACAGGGATCGTTTGGTTTAAAATAATTTAAAATAATTAAATTAAATTTTAGTCCAACTATTAAAAAAAGATAGTCTAATTTTTTATATTTATTTACTAGTCCGATTAGGGATAAATTTACAAATTTTTTTAAAAAAATTATCTTTGCGTTTATTTCAAAATGAAAATAGAAGAAATATAGAGTAAGAAATAAATAATAATTTTATTTTGTAATTCAAAATTTTTTTTTTTTAGTCTGATTTAATTTTACGTGTTTAATTGTTAGACGAATTAGGGATGAGATCATTCCCTTTCTAGTTGAAACTAAATAGTGCCTAAATTTATATTCACACTCAAATATTAATTTAATATTGTATTCATTCTTAATAGTAAAAAGAATATGAGTTTGTGATTTCACAATGCCTTATTTATCGTATGCTGCAACCTTTTGTCATATCCAAGGATCAAACATAATCGGCTATAGAATTATTTTGTAAATTTTTTTAGTCTAAAATATAGATGTTAAATTTTAGATTTTTTTAATATACTCATAAAAATATCCTAATATTTTTATATCACTATAAAAATTTAAATATTATATATATCTCTAAAAAACATAAATTTTTTCTTATATGCCCCTTTAGTTAATGAAGCTCATTATCTACAAAGTTGTAAAACTTATCTTTTGATAGCCAAACCGTAGAACTTGTCTCGTGATGATTGAGTTAATAATCAAGTTATAGACCTCATAGTTTGATATTGGAGATATAGAGTAAGCTTTAAATTTTCGATCGAAACCGAAACATCTTGGCTTGTGCTAATTATTTTTGGCCTTCAAATGTTTCAATTTTAGGGTTTGAAGGAAGTGAACAGTGACGGAGCAGAAGCAAACTAGCAATGAACAGCAGCAAGACAGAAGTAACGAGAAGTGACGGAGTGAGCACATCCGTCCAAAGTCAGAACGAGCAGCCGCGCACTTGGCCATAGAGAGCTCTACAGAGCCCCCCATCGACACACTCATCATCTTGGGCATGGAGGAGATTTTCGTCTTTGCCTACTCCAACTAGGTCAAGGACTACCTTGACAAGTCTGAGTAGTGCAAGCACCCTTCCACCTTCTCTGTCTCTACCATTGAGTCCCATGACTCCATTAGTGTTGGCGACACTCTCTGCACCATCTTATTTTATTCAAGATCTGAGAGAATCTTATACTTGTTAGCAGTGACACCGTTAGTAACATGAACCTCAAGGAAGCGCTTCGGGAACACAAGGAGAGGAGGAAGAAAGATCCACTTGCTATGATGACTATGGTGATTGTGCACTCCAAACCCTCACATCCACGTCCACCTAGATGAAGTGATTTAGCAATGGGGGTTGACGATGAAGCAGTTCAGCAATGGGTCCAACCACCTCCTTGTTGAGGAGACCACTCGCTTCTCTGGCAGTAGGACGGGATCCAGAGCTCCATTGCTCACTGCAAGCACTCCTCCAATGCAGACAAAAGTACTTTGCAAGTGTCCTCGTTCATGGTATTATTCATGTCTTCATGGTATTATTCATGGTTTTGTTCATGGTACTGAAGCCACAGTAGATTGGAAGAGTAGATCCTACTGCCACTGGTGCAGTGCATGGCTGGACTTGTTTGTTTATTTTTAATAATTGAGATTAGTAGTTAGTAGGTTTTGTTATTTAGTTTATGCCTTTAGGGTGTGGTGTGTTTTATTTACTAGGGATAAGAATGGCAGTGCACATGTGAGTGTTTGCTACTTTTTTTTTCAATATTTGTAGTGGTGATATGATTGAAGTAACTGATGAGAGTGAGTTAAACCATAATTAACACCCATTATATGAAGCGAGAGAAACCATTCTACAAATAATATGCTTAGAGTTTTTTCTTTGATATGCTACTATTGGTGCTTCATCTACAAAGTATGGTCAACATGTTGCTTTTCTTTTGCTTTAGGCTACGATCATATTAAAGAAGAAGGTAAGAAATTTTTCTAAACTTTGAATTATTATATGTATCATATATAGAATTGTAATTGTTAAATATATAAGGTTTGTAATAATAAATAGTTATGGTTTTTGTAGTTTACTTATTCAATTTCATAATTAGGCTTAATACAAAAATTTGGGTTTGCTAAACTACTGGCTAATAAATTAACCAACAAAGCTCATATGACAACCCCACCAGCATTAAAAGCCAAGCATTCAGGGGTTTCAATCCACCATGCCAATTCTAGCTTCTTTTCATCTTTCAAGTAATTTTTGGATTTTCTTCTTTATTTTTGTTTATTTTTTTAGTGTTATTGATGATCGGGAGGTCGAAAACTATAGGACTCGATCAACTAAATTTTGCAATTATTGATATGATAAAATAAATTTTTGGTTGTTAATATTCACTCTAGGGATGCTTGTTTCATTCAAAATTGATATCCTAAAAAAATAATTTTTTTAAAGATATCAAAATTTTAAAATTTTGATATATTTTTACATGTTTGATATTTCAAAAATTTTAAATTTTTTCTTATAAAATTTGAATCATTTAAAGAAGGAAGGGAAGAGATACTATTTGCCAAAAAACAATTAAAACAAATTAACACTCCATTGTTTAATTGAGGTTGTCAAGTCTACTTGATAAAAATTAAAACAAAATAAATAAATCAGAATTAAACTTAAAAATTTAAGTTTCGACTTGGCCAAATCAGTGATAATTTAATTTAATTTTTGTTCAAATTTAATATATTATTTTTATTTTAAATTTGTAACTTAAATGGGATGGATAAGATTTTTTAGGTTTTGTAAGCAATTAAGGTTCAAGTCCTATTTGCTACAATTTATTTTTAATTTTAGATATTTTATACCAAAAAATTATATATTTAATAGTTTTATAAAAATGCATATATTTTTCATTTTGTATAAATTATATAATATTTTAAAATTTAAAATTAAATTAGAGTGAATAAATTATAAAATAATTTAATTGAAATCCAAATGAAATTTATTTTGAACATTTAAGAACTTGCTTTAAAGATGGATTAGTTAGTAAATTGAGAATATTTAAATTTATGTGAAAATTAGTTAGTAAATTGAAAAAAATTGAAGTTATGCAAAAATTATCTAGTATTTGTTAATAAATTTGTGCAAAAATAGAGTTGTTTTAAAAAAAATTAATATTTTATGTGAAAATTAGGTAGTAAATAGAAAATATTTAAATTTATGTGAAAATTAGTTTGTAAATCGGGAAATTTTGAACTTATGCAAAAATTAGCTAGTATTTGTTACTAAATTTGTGGGAAAATAGAGTTTTTTTTATGTTTTTTAAAAGTTAAGATTTTATGTTAAAATTAGCTAATAAATCAAGAATATTTAAATTAATGTATAAATTAGTTAGTAAATCGAGAAAATTTGGAATTATACAAAAATTAGCTAGTATGTATTAATAAATTTGTGCGAAAATGGAGTTATTTTTTTAAAAGCTCAAATTTTATGTGAAAATTAGGTAGTAAATTGCGAATATTTAAATTTATGTGAAAATTAGTTGGTAAATTAGAAAATTTTGAAGTTATGCAAAAATTAACTGGTATTTGTTGATAAATTTGTGTGAAAATAGAGTTTTTATATTTTTTTAAGTTAAGATTTTATGTGAAAATTAGGTAGTAAATCGAGAATATTTAAATTTATGTAAAAATTAGTTGGTAAATCAGAAAATTTTGAAGTTATGCAAAAATTAGATAGTATTTGTTAATAAATTCATGCAAAAATGGAGTTTTTTTTATTATTTTAAAAGTTAAGATTTTATTTGAAAATTCGGTAGTAAATCAAGGGTATCTACATTTAAATTAGTTGGTAAATCAAAAAATTTTGAAGTTCTGTAAAAATGAGCTAGTATTTATTAATAAATTTGTGCGAAAATAAATTTTTGTAAAAAAGTTAAGATTTTATCTGATAGTAAATTGAGAATATTTAAGTTTATGTGGACATTAGTTAGTAAATCGGAAAATTTTAAAGTTATGCAAAAATTTGCTGGTAAATGGAAACTTTTTTTACTTAATTATAGGTAAATTTCCTTTTAACACAATTTATGCTACTATTACCAGTCTTCCGCTATTACCGATGCTATTATTTATCTACTTCTGTTGCTCTTTTGTTGTTCTTATTCTGCTACTGTTGTTATTGTGTTATATATGGCTCCTAAGTAAAACAAGCAATGATCTACCTACAATGATGATATCGCATGACAACACTGTGATTTAGTGGATGTAGGTCTTTAAAAAATTTAATGTAAATAGTGTGATCGTATACTTTGTTTTGGGAGATTAAAAGAGCATTTAGGAGGAGTAACTGGCTCAGTCTGAACCTGTGAGAAGGTTCCGAATAAAGTAAGACAAATATTTTGGACAATAGTATAAAGTATCAGAGAATATAAAAAAAATAAGGCTAAAAAATTATGCTTCAAATAAGAACTTATTAGGCACTATAATCTAGATTTTGTGCAAGTTTTTGATGATGAAGATGATGATAATAAGGTTCAATAAGTTATTCACAAAAGTCGAAGATTAAACGAGAAAATTTAAGGTGGTGTAAGCTCTTCTAAGATAGTTCGTGATCATTGAATTACTAGTTTCAGAGATCAACGTACACAACGACGCACAATTGCCTATTCGGAAGTTAGAGAAAATTTTTATTTTTCTGACATTGGGTCTATTAATATTTCTCCTACTGATACGTTTTTATTGAATCTAAGAGATGATACTTAACTAAATTTGAGAACAATATCAAATGATTTCCAGAAAGCAAAATAATGGTTGGATAGGGTAATATCCAAATTTTTTCTATAATCGTGTTCTATTTCATTTAATAAGTGACGATTACTATCATGGAATGATATGTGCTGCTTAATAGATTGGCCCAAAAGTTTCTCTATGAAGTACCTATGCGATTTCTAAAAAGTATTTAGATCTTGAAGTCGAAGAGATGACTGCTTTTATACAGACCTTGCATAAATATTGGAATAAATTTAGGTGTACCTTGATGTGTGATAGATGAAAGTCATAAAATAGTAAAGATTTGATAAATTTTTTAGTATATTATTCTGAACGAATAATTTTTTTTAAAATCAGTTGATACATCAAAAGAATAAAAAACTTGTAATTTTTTATATCATTTGATTGACAGCGTCATTGAGAAGATTGGTGAATCAATAGTGATATAAGTTGTAACTGACAATATAGCTTTGTTGGTATATGCTGGGAAAAAATTAATACAAAAAAGAAATATCTCTTTTAAACACCTTGTACAACATACTCTATTCACAATATTAAAAGCTATGGGTAAGAATCCTGATATTGGAAAAGTTGTTGAGAAAGGTCAGAAGTTGACGTTATTTATTTATAACTATACTTGGTATCTTGAACTGATAAGAAAAGAAACACAGAGTTGAGAGATTATTAGACCAGGTATTACTCAGTTTGCTACATAATTCATCTCCTTTGATTCCTTGTATACCCATCAATAATCGCTAAAGAGATTATTTACCAATGAAAAATATGACAAACATTATTTGAAGTTAAAACCGTCGGAGAAAATTTTTTCTTAACAATTCTATAATCAAGTCTTAAATGAGTAATTTTGAAAATCAATTGAGAGTATAATCAGAATTTTTAGTCCATTAATTAAAATGCTACAAATTATTGACTCAGATGATCATTTTCAGATGAGATTCTTGTATAAAGTAATAGAACAAGCAAAATTATAAATAAGGTGATATATAGGAACAATTGAATTTTACAAATGAGAGAAGATTATCAATTATTGTTGGAACAAAATATTATCTAAGAATATTCATACTATAGGTAATTGAGTATAGTATCATTTTATAATACTTTAATAAGTTACAACAATAATATTATTAACTAATACTAAATTACATTGTAGGATACTTTCTGAATTTAATATTTCAATATATCGATGATGTCATTAATAGCAATACGATTCTTGAAATATTACATAAAGTAATTGAGAGGATGGAGTCCGATATGATAAGTAGAATATTGGCATTGCGCGAGGCACATTCTAAATCATTCATTTATATTTTTCACACAATTTACAAAGTTTTTAATTTGAGTATATCCATTAAATAGATAAATGAGTTCAAAAATAAAGTCAAGAACTTCGGCACATAACAAGCAATTGTAACTATTAGGGGTGAGACTCCCGTTATATTTGATATTTAAGAATGATACCTATTTATTAATTTAAATAATATTATTTTTTTATAATTTTTTTTTGATAAATTGCAACTAGATGGTTGAGTATTTATGGTCAACATGCAGTATCCAATATTGTAAAGATAGCAATTAGAATTTTAAGTTAAACTATTTCAAGTTCACAATGCGAGAGAAATTAAATAACTTTCGAATTAACTCACACGAAGATGAGGGACAAATTTAAAATGGAGAAATTGAAAAAACTTATTTTTAAAGGATGAGATAATCAACTTGTCCGTTATATTTGAAAATGATGATCTTTTAACACAGTGGATTCATGAAAAAGAAGAACATGTATTAAATCTAGAGCATGCATTCGGTTCAAAACCAAACCAAACCGAACCGAAATATTTTTGGTTCGGTTCGGTTTAAACCGAAAACCTAAAATTTAAACCGATTTTATTTTTTCAGTTTAAATTGAATTATATTTAAATTAAAATAAAAAATCAAAATCAAAACCAATATTATGTATTTATATATAATATGTAATTCGGTTCGGTTTGGTTTTTACGATTTTTAAAAATCAAAAACCAAAATTGAAACCAAATAAAATTTTTTTTTTTCAAAATCGAACTGAACCGAAAACCGAATAACTCGACCAAGTTATATTTGAAATAGGAAGAATAATTATATTCATTCTTCACAAAAAACTTATATTTTGCCGTAAAATGATTCTACCTTCAACTTATGATATACTTAGATAAGTTTAATTGAGTAGACATTAAAAGATCATGAAAGAGTAAATGATCAAATTTATTATACTTCTCAATAATACTTACTTAACATATTAATCATCGTTTTATTATAATTACCTCTAAGTACTTCGTACAATATGATATTTATTTTTTAGGGTTAATCAACTATTTTTACTCTATGTTGTGAATTAATAAGATTATCATTTTTATTCTGGACCTTTAATGTATAGTCATACTTTATAACAACTAGCATGAGATCATTCAGAGTTAGTTGTTATTACTCATATGCCTACAAATATTTATTTTGATCGTCTAAGTATTGAATTTGTAATTTCATATCTAGATATTTCAAACGCAATTGATGATGACTATAATGATGATTAATTGTATTATATTATAATTACTATTTTATATATGTGTCAAGTATAATTTAATAATAAGTTAAATTTGCTTATATTACTTTTTAATTTTTAAACATATTCATGTTATTTTATGTGAATTTTCTATTTTTTATATAGTAATATTCTAAAAAATAGACTATACAAGTGATTAACTATCAAAATTAATTTAAATTTATTAAAGTAATATTTAATATTATGGTAAAATTATTAATAAGTTTTTTAAATAATTTTTATATTTTTTAAAAGAATTTTGAGAAATTTTATCATATTTTTAATTTAAAGTCAAAGTATAATTAAAATATAATTAAATTCTAATTAATACCTAATCAATAACTGAAAAAATATTTTTACCAAAATCAAATACCGAATTTTTTTATTTTAAAAATTGAAGTAAACTAAAAATCGAATAAATCGAACTCAATTGATTAAACCGAATTTGATCGGTTTATTTGATTTAAACCGAATAATATATACCACTATTAAAATAAATTTGAAACTATTGAAATAGGACTGAAACGGTTGAAATAGATCAATCTTGTTTGGGGACGAGATCGATATTAAAATCGAAACTTAAAATTTTGATATTCAACTTGATTTTCGACACTCGAACTATAGAGCTTTAAGTTCTTCAAAATTTTGTTGACCTGATGTGCTAAGTTGAGGCCAATGATTTAGGCTCGATCTACTTTTTGATTTGACATGAGATTTAATTTTAATTCAATATTATTATTTGATACATCAGCCCTGATTTCAGTGATGTAGGTTTTTTTTTTTTTCGTCTGCCTTGGTCATCGCCTAACGCGTTCTTTCTTATCCTTCACCTCCACCGCTATCTTTCTCCCCACCTTCGCCGTCCTTTTGCAGCTTGATGTGATTTTCTCCCTCCGTCGACGCTGGATGCTTGACTTGATTTTTCCCAACTCGTCTTCACCCGCTGTCCGACAGTGGGTGGTGCAGCTGGTGCTACTGCTGCCACGGGTAGCTGGAAACAAAGTACAGAGCGACCCTCGCCCCAAAGGCACTTGTCGGGAAGAAGACCAGAGAGAAAGAAGGTTCCTTTTTTTTTTTTTTTTTTTTTTTTTTTTTTGGGATGGCGCAACAATGCATGTGAGAGGAGTACGGCGACATTTCGGACCTTTTTGTGTACTCGATTAAGCTTAAATACTAAATTGCTAATCAGTTAATAATAAGATATATTAGAAAATTAAAACATTTTTACCTTCCACTTTCACAGCAAAAATCTGTTGAAACATGGCAAACCAAGTGGTTTTATAGAACATAAACACAATTCACTTTAAAATTATAATAAGACTATCTGCAAACAGTCTCATAATAAAGCATAATCATACCACAAATTATATATGGAACCCCTGCGTCCCGCCCTCAAAATTGGAGTTCCCTCGCGTACCGCCACATCGACTAACAAATTGACACACCACAATAACATAAAACAAACCGACAACAGACCACGTAATAAAATAAAACTAAAACCAAAACCCATCATAACCCGATGACGTGGAACCTCGGCCGCGCAACGGCGGTCAACGGGGTCTTCATCTCGCAGGACAGCTTCAACACTTCCTCCAGGTCCACGTCAGCACCGGGCGAAGGGCCCCACTCGAACGCGCGGACAAGATTCGCGAGCCACGATCCAACAGTCACGATCGCGAGATGCTTCCCGGGGCAAACCCGTCTTCCCGCCCCAAACGGCGCCAGCCGCAGGTCACACCCCCGGACGTCCACGTCAGTGCCACCGGCAGATTCCAGGAACCGCTCCGGCCGGAATTCCTCCGGCCGGGCCCACACCGCCGGGTCGTGCGCGATGGCCCACATGTTCACCATCACCGTCGTCCCGGCCGGAACGACCATCCCGTTGCCGAGCTGGACGTCGTCAGAGGCCAGCCGGGCCCACGAAAGTAGTGGCCCCGGCGGGTGGGCCCGCAGCGACTCCTTTACCACCGCCTGCAGGTACGGCATCCTCGCCACGTCGGCATCGGTCACCATCTTCTTCTCACCATCGCCGTCGATGCCGACTACATCGTCGATCTCCTCCCGCAGCCGGCTCTGCGACTCTGGGTGCAGCACCAGCTCCGCCATCGCCCACTCCGTCAGCAATGCAGTCGTGTCGGTCCCCCGGAATATCATCTCCTGTCGGAGGCGTGCCGACATTTCATCTCAGTCATTCTATAAAAGTAAGAACAATGTTTTGGAAACGAAAGGAGATCAAATGATACCCATAAAATGGCGATCATATCGTCTTCATGCAGCTTCTCCTCGCCCTCGAACGAGAGAAGCACGTCGACGAAGTCGGCATTGTCGCGGATCTGCTGTTTCCTGTGGCTTTTGTGCTCGTCGATGATTGACTTAACGAAGCTACGAACGCGAGGCACGAGAGCGGCGCATCGCTGCTTGACGTCAGAGGGGTCGAAGATGGCTGCGAGCCAGGGGAGGTGGTCTGACCAGTTGAAAGCGCCGAGAATCTCGAACCCCTCCCTCACCATGCTTTTGAGGTTCTGCACTGCAGGGTCGGTGCGAGCCAAGGAGATGTCGTAGCGGAAGCCGAACACGCTGCCCATGATGTTGTTGAGGGCGGTAGCTTGGAGGTGTGGCCGTAGGCAGACGGCGCCGGAGACAGCTTGCTCGGCTTCAATGGTTTTGGCCATAGCGGAGAAGTCGGTTTGGCGGCCGGGTTCGTGTGCGGCGAGACGCCGAGGGGAGAAGAGATGGGAGGCGGCGATGCGGCGGAGAAGGCGCCAGTACTCGCCGTTTGGCGCGAAGCCGATGGCGCGGGCAAACATGAGCTCGCGTGCGGACTGCTTGAGAGGGCGGTTGGCGAGAAAAGGGTGGGCGAGGAGTTCGCGGGCGGTGGAGGGGGAGGAGGAGACGACGGCAGGGGTGGCGCCGACGGAGAAGGCCATGAGGTCGGACGCAGAGTGGAGGAGGGCGAGGCGGCGGAGTTGGCGGTGGGGACGGGAGCCGGAGAGAAGGAGCAGGGAACCGAGGAGGGGGAGGCCCCGGGAGCCGGGGATGGGGACCGGGCCGCGACGGAGGAGGGAAGGGGGCCAGGCGGGGCCGGCAGGGAGGAGGAACCAGGAGAGGAGGAGGGTGGTGAGGAGGGTGAAGAGGAGGAGGAGGAGGGTGGAGGGGGTGAGGATGGGGGGGAGGAAGAGGAGGAACATGGCGAAGTCGGAGACGAAGAAGGAGCCCATTGTAGCGGTGGGAGGCGGCGGCCGTAGAGGAGGAGGCAGGCAAGCATTGGGAGAAAGTGAGGGTGTATTTATAGATATACGAAGGGAAGGCATAAATGATTACGTTTTGCTTGGACTTGTCGGAAATTATGCTAAATATCGAGGTAGAAAATGGAAAAATCTCATTAGTTATTAGTATGAGATATTATTGCAACACCGAGGTTATGGCCACTCCAAATTTGGACTGTAAATATGCATAGTTGCAATGGAGAGGTTGGATAAATTCATCTTCTCCATGTGGGGAATATCATCACTTAAGTATCTTTTGGATCTACAGATACAACGTAGTTTCATCCTTAAAACATCATGGAAACCTAATTAATTTAGTATTTCTAGCCAGGTCAGCATCTGGAAGATCAAATAATCTATGCCTCCGTCATGTTCTAACCAAGTTCTTGCATGACATGGCCAAACTTTTTTAATCATTAGCAAACAAAGATGCATCTCGACATCAATGTACTTCCTTATCTTTCATGTTGAATTTATGTGCCACAATTCTTCATTTCTCCAAATCAGATTTTCGTTGAATTTGTCTTTGTCGGGCAGAATGTATTTTAATTATTTAATTTGCGATGATTTCAATTTAGTCGTGAGTAGGTAGTCATATTTTTTAAATAAAAATAAATATTACAGATTGCGAGTCAGAAATTAGATAAGTTTGTCGGACAAGATTCTTTGCATTAAAATTATATGGTGAGAATCACGATCTAAACAGTGTGTTTGATTCAGGATTAAAATTAATTCATCCTATCTTAATTAATTTATCATTCAAATATCAAAAAAAAATGACTATTTTTACGTTACTTTAAAAAATATATTATTATATTATCTTATATTTATTTAAATTTTAATAAATAATATATCTAAAGGTAAAAAATTTTAAAAAAATTAAATCATTCACTAATCAAATTAGCATTCAAACATAATAAAATTTAACTAAATTATTTTTTTATTTGATCACATTATTTTTTTATATTTTAATTTTAATTTTGAACTTAAATTTACGGTGCCAAGACTACTTCTCAGTTGGCCACAGAAACAACGCATCCTTGCCTTGGCCAAATGGACACATTGGAGTTGAGAGGATCTCTTCAAGAAAGGCACCATCTACTAATAAAAGATTCCACTTTATTTTACTATATTTCGGTATCATCATTGAAGTGTTTTCAAGACGTTGAACTTGATATTCATTTAGACCGACTGATATTTATCCACGTTTTTTTTCTAATTGTGATCTTACATTTCAACTAACATCACCATTAATTACACATAAAACACAATTAGTTTAGAGCTTATCCAAAACAAGTCCCACACTTAGTCAAAATACAAAATTGCCATTAGTTTATTTCATCCATTTGGACTTGTTCATCTCCATGGTCTTCGATCGGACTAAGTTTCTGAAATAGATTTCCATTTTTCAGAGATAGATAAGTTTAATGTAAATTAAATTTATAAAAAAATTTAATAGCTAGCTTGCACTCACATCGTTTTCTTTTGAAGAAATTAAAAAAGTTATTGGGGGTTGTTTGTAAATATAACAATCATGAGAGTTTTTGTTGCATCTTCCAACAAAATTAATCGCAACGAGAGCCGTTGGTCATCACTCAACGGCTGAGATTCACCGACCGCCCTACTCTCCATTCCCCCACTGCTTATCCTCTTCCCTCGCCGACCAAATCCCCAATGGCCGCGAACGCAAATAAATCCGCGCCCGTCCGCTTCGGCATCATGGGCTGCGCCGCGATCGCGGCGAAGCTCGCCCGCGCCATCGCGCTCGCCTCCAACGCTACTGTCGCCGCCGTCGCGAGCCGCAGCGCCGCCAAATCGCGCCAATTCATCGCGGCGAACTCGCTTCCGGCGACCACGCGCGCATACGACAGCTACGAGGCCCTCCTCGGCGACGACGACGTGGACGCGGTTTACGTGCCGCTGCCGACTAGCCTGCACGTGCGGTGGGCGGCGGCGGCAGCGGACAGCGGGAAGCACGTGCTGCTGGAGAAGCCGGTTTCGCTGTGCGTCGCTGATCTGGATCGGATCCTGGCGGCGTGCGAGGCCAATGGCGTGCAGTTCATGGACGGCACGATGTGGATGCACCATCCGCGGACGGCCAGGATGAAGGAGGTCTTATCGGATCCTAATCTTCTCGGACCAATCAAAATGGTACTTTTTTGTGAATATACCCCTTTGATCTATCTTATTGATAGACAACTACTTTTGAGTCCAAAACACAGTTTTGCATCTATACTCCTATTCAAATCAAGAATGTCTCCTTGAAGCCGTTGAAATTTACGTATTAACCCCTCATAACAAAAGGATATCAAATAAAGTTCATAAAACCCCGTGAATATTCTATTAATTCCAAATGCTTCGAGCTTGATTCTGAACTTTTTTTTTTCGCCTAGCTCCACAGCTCATGCACGTTTGCAGCTCCGGCAGACTTCCTGGAGAATGATATAAGAGTGAAGCCGAACCTGGACGCGCTGGGCGCTCTCGGCGACCTCGGCTGGTACTGCATCCGAGCAATCCTCTGGGCCGTCAACTACCAGATCCCCGCCTCTGCCACTGCCATTCCTGCCGTCCGCTCCAACGCCGCCGGCGTCATCCTCGCCTGCTCTGCCTCCCTTCACTGGGAAGACGGCAAGGTCGCCACCTTCCACTGCTCCTTCCTCTCCAACACCTCCATGGACATCAACGTCCACGGGACCTCAGGCTGGCTTCGGGTGACAGATTTCGGGATCCCTTATCAGGAGGAGTCCGCTGGGTTTGAGTTTGTCGCCGATGCCCGGTTCGCAGAGCTCCATGTTGGGTGGTCGAAGAAGCCGGAGGAGGTGGTGGTGGAGTCCGGGCTGCCGCAGGAGACGCTCATGGTGGAGGAGTTTGCAAGGCTTGTAGGGCATGTTTGTAGGGGCAGTGATCGGCCGGAGAGGAAGTGGCCCGAGATCAGCCGGAAGACGCAGCTGGTGATGGATGCTGTCAAGAGATCAATGGATCTCGGCTTCACGGCCGTGGCCGTGTAATATGTATAACAAATCTTCCATTTAGAGCTCTAGTCGGTTTGTATGACATGATGTATGAATAGAGATAAAGTATTTGAGATGTTAGTACTCATTTGTTTCTCATCAAGGATACTTGCAATACAGTCCAAGCAGGAAGCATACTTGCTGAAAAAAATACATATTAATACATAATTTTTTACGATAAGACAGATATAAACATAGAGTTGACAGCTTTACCTGAATAGAATGCATAAGAAAGAACACGAATAGAAGAAAATACTTGAATCTCAGCTGCCAATTTCAACAGGGACAAAGCCCTTATCAATTGAAGCCTTCACTGCATCCAGCACAAGCTGCGTCTTCCTAGTTATGGCAGGCCACTTGTTCTCCGGCTTAGAGCCAGAATGCTTTATGTTGCTGACTAGTCTTGAGAATTCTCTGACCAGGCAAGCCTCCTGGGGTAAGTCTGTATTAACAATGTGCTCGCTTGGCCGCTGTTGCCACCCTGTCACGAGCTCATTGAAACCGGAGTTGGAGCCAAAGGTAAATCGAGCAGAGGACTCCTCAAAGGGGACGACAAAGTCGCTAAGACGAAGTGTTCCTTTTGATCCCATGATACAGACTTCCATTGTTAGGTGAGTGATGAAGGAGCAGTGGAAGGTTGCGACCTTTCCGTCTTCCCAGATCAGTTGAGCACCGCAACTGAGGATCACACCGGATTCATTGTGAACGGGGTTGTGGAAAGCGATTGCAGTCTTGGGCAGCTCATAATCCGCAGCCCATATAGCAGAGCGGATGCAGTACCATCCAACATCACCAAGAGACCCCAGGGCATCCAGGTCTGGCTTCACTCGGATGTCATTTTTGAGGAACCCGGGGTCTCCAGCAAATGTAAATATGCTGTTTATCTGCAACAAAGCGACAATTGTGTAAGCTGAGACAGACGGACCTACCTTATTCTTTAAATTTCATGTTCAAAAGGAAAAATTATGTAATAAAATTGTTGAACCACATGTGTCTCAATTCAGATGAAAGAAAAAAGAGGCTTGGACAGGCACATTGCAAATAGGATTGAGGATTAGAAGCAAACAAGATAATGAGATACAAATTATAAACAAAGTAGTTGTCCCAGCAACGAGAAAGAGAAGTTTCCTGAACTATAATATAGAAAGACAGAGTTAGACAAAGTATGCCCAAAGACATCCATCAGGTAGCAACCAAGATAACACTAATCATGCTTTGATGCTAATTATTCAGAAAAAGTAATAGGCTTAAATATTTTGATAAGTTGTTTACTACACCTCAAGCATTGACTTAGTGATTGTACCAACCTCTTCTATGTGAGAGGTTATTGGTTCAAGTCTTGTTTAAAGTAAGGCTTTAACAGTAAATCCCAGTTACTCAAAAAAACAAAGGAGTCATTGATCAACCATTGGACAATGTGCTGTTGGCTTGAAAGGCAAAGTAACTTGCCATGTGCTGGACCTGCAAGCAGAAGCTAAAAAGGAAAACAATTGGTGTTGCTCAATAAATTGTAATGGAAGCAGCAGGTACAAGGAAGAGGGAGTATTTTTGTAATTGACATCCTTAGATCAAACAGAGAATGTGTGATGATGGGATTCATTAAAAGCAGGCAACCTGTTAGAAGGAAATTATCTTCCATAACTACTATTGAGGAAGAACGAAACAATGAAGCTACTGGAGCATTTACCTAGCTTCCGGCAGAATATTTAAAGCAAAATAAGGTTATTTAGGAAATTCTATGGGAAGACAGGTGGATGCAGCCAAACAACCTGGATAGGAGACACAGAAAGTCACTAGCGGAAAATTTAGTAAGTGGAGCCAGTGAGCGAATATGGAATATATCAAGAGAAGCTAATATAGAAACTGCAAAATGGAAAGGTTTCTCGGAATTGTAAATAAACACAAGCTCAACAAATTTAGTTAGGCAGGACACAAACAAGACCCCCTAGAATGGGATGGAGCATTATGAACCATTTAAACAGCAGGTCTGTAGCTTAGCTTAGCAGCCCAAGTCAAAATCAATTTGTGTGGGCTGGACACAACACAGGACCCAGTAAAATGGAGATGGAGCTCTATAAACCCTCTCAATAGCAGGTAAAAGAAATTCTTTTAACACTTTATGGAACATAACACCTGGTCTACAAGTTCAGTAATCAGATCAAAATGCTCTTCTTCTCTTCTTCCATTTCCCTTCTCTCTAGGGCTGATTAGTTTCCATATGTGGCAGAATTGTAACAGCAGATAAATCAACTTCTTCAAAACAATTAAAAATCCAGTTTCCCATATCAGATCACGTATCACTATATATTAAGTTGTTTCCTCACATGGGTACCACATCACAATCACCACCTCCCTGTTTTGCTTGAAAAGATAGAATCAAATAGCATTAGAGTTACCCACATATACATGGATAGTGACGCTCTAACAATTCTTGATCCAAAGAGAGATAATCTTTCACATTCAGATGATGATCTTAAAAGAAGGATAATGAAGTCCCTCGTGCATTGATCTAGATCTGGTGTATGGAAGATCAAGTCTTCTACTAGAAGGATATACTGATGCAGATTAGGAAAGAGATTTGGATGAAAGCAAATCCACAATATCAAGCTCTGAGCCCATCTATAGCATCCTTGTAAGTGTGGCACTAACTTCACAACTGCTACTTAATACCTCGGCAGTAACATGTTTGACAACTTTGAAGAAAAACAAGGAGACAGACCCGTATTGGTTTGAAAATCAATAAACTATGGCAGACGCACACAGCCACATTATGGCAAGCATGTGACAACAGATCTATTATTTTTTTTAAAGAAACATTTCAGTCAAATATCCTCCATGATCATCTGAAACTACTTTCTTTATTCTAGCTTATGATATCAATCCCCTTGGAGGTTGCTACACAAAGGATTCTCCTACTAAACAATGCCCCTCTACTAGCAATCCCCAGTTTTTCAACAGTGAAATTCAAGTGATTTAACAGAACAGTTTCTTATGACTAAACGATCATAACAACTTAGAGCTTTCCTTGTGACTAAAATCGAAAGAATTAAGTGTTCAACCTGCTGTAGACAATAGATAGAATCAATCACCTTTCCCATTCCCAATTAAGCACCAAATTAACCAAGCATAATCATCTTTCTTTCTACTAACTAGCTCATAAATTCAACAAAATGCCTCAAAATTGAGCTACTTGATGAGATTTCCTATGCCATCATGTGCAACCTAAGAGTCCCAAACAATTTCAAACTAAAAATGCAGAATTTTACCGTCTTGAGCTGCCCGAACCGCTCCGGATCCGACAAGATCTCCTTCATCTTCTCCGTCCGCGGATGATGCACCCACATCGTGCCGTCCATGAACTGCACCCCATTGGCCTCGCACGCCGCCAAGATCCGATCCAGCTCCGCCACGCACAGCGCCGCCGGCTTCTCCAGCAGCAGGTGCTTCCCCTTCTCCGCCGCCTCCACGGCCCAGCGCACGTGCAGGCTGGTAGGCAGCGGCACGTAGACGGCGTCCACGCCAGCGTCGTCGAGGAGGGCCTTGTAGCTACCGTGAGCGCGGATGGACGCCGGGAGGGAGGTGGCGGCAATGAAGCGGCGGGCCTTCTCGGGGTCGCGGCTAGCCACGGCAGCGACGGCCGAGTTGGGGGCGAGGGTGATGGCGCGAGAGACTTTGCGGGCGATCTCGGCGCAGCCGAGGAAGCCGAAGAGGACCGCCGGTGTCTGGGCTGCTGCCATTCTCCAGGATGCCGGCGATCTCGGTTTTTTCTGTTCTTTGCAGGAGTGTGAGTGGAAATGAGAGAACGTTTTGCATAAAAAGCCCTATGTTTTTCAGAAATTACAGTAGCTAATTGATTTCACATAATTTGCAAATAACTTCCAATATTTTCATTTTCTAAAAATAACTCGTCATGGCCGACCATTAAATTTCGAACCATTATTAGCTTGGTAACACAAAACCGATGGTGTTTTCAACTTTCCATAAATATCGATAATGCAGGCATTTGTAAACACAATATTTGCAAATACAATAATTCAGGGCGTTACCCGCAAAAACTATCCGAATCTCTCATAATTCTTCAGCTTTGATTCCGATCTTCTTCGCCATCAGACGCTCAGAACCTCGCCATCAGGGTTTCTCTCCTCAGGCTTTTGGTGCGATCAGCGTTTCTATAAGCCGCCGTCTTCATCTCCGTTAATCTTCGCCGGCCTCTACCTCCGCCACTCTGCTCTTCATCTCCATCCCCGACCATGGCGACGGCGTCTGGTAAGCTTCCTGTTCAATTCCCTTGCTCTCTAATCTATTTGATCCTCGCTGTTGCTCTGATTCGTTTAATTTGGGGAAATTCATTAGATTGATGTTAGATGCCCTAATTTTGAGGATTTTCCGATGAATACGGAGATTGAGTTGTTAGAATTGGTGCAAATTTCAATAGTATCTGCTTCCTTGCCAATTATCTTGCTTGATCCGATGTGCGGAGGAATGCCCGATGGTTTTGTACTTTGTTTTTTGGGCTTTTTCGTTACAAACCCTTAAGATTTATTTTATTTACGAAAAATACTTTGTGATTTCAGTATTTAGTTATATCAATTTCTTTTGAAATTTATTATCTGTAATTTCTAATTATTATTTAATTAAAAATTTTTTCAAAACTTTTGTTTTCATTCTTTATAATTTTACAATTAAATTTCTTAAAATTCTTAATTTTTCTCTCAAAGGTTTATAAATAAATTCTTAATTAAATTTTAAATTATAATTTATATATTTGAATATTTATAAATAGACTGTTCAAATATTTTTATTTATAGATAAGTTCAAATTTTAATATTTTATAAATAAAATTTTACAAAAAGAACTTTAAATATTTAAAATTTTTTACAAATAAATTCTCCATAAAAATTTAAATTATAATTTTAATATCCAAATATTTATAATCGCTAACTACCTATACTCTCCTAATTTTTTGCTAATTACGAAAAACCCCTGTAATTTTCGTAATTACCTACATCATCCCTCTTTTCAAAATATTTACCTACACACCCCAATTGTTATTTAATTAAATTTTTTTCAAAAATTTCGATTTTATCTTCTGTTATTTTTACAATTAAACTCTAAAAATTTATTATTTATTATTTAACTTTTAAATATTTACAAATAAGAAATTAGTCAGATTTACAAAAAATCTTCGAAATTTACAGTTAAATCTCCGCGCCATATGTACTGTAGCCCTAACGAGCTCTCGCTGCTCTGTCGATCCCCCTCGCTGCCGCTCTGCCGGTCCCCCGCACAATCCCCCCTCGCGAGTAGATTGTGCTTCTTCTTCCTCGGTAAGCGTCTTTCCTCCCGCTCGCAGACGCCGGCTTGACGGCACGCGGCACGGACACTCGTAACCGACACCCGCCCGAGCGTCTGTGCTCACACGCCCTCGCGCCAACGTTTGCGAGCCGCGCACCCGCCGCCGCGCACCCCCCCCCCCCCCCCCCCCCCCCCGGGAGAGGGAGGGCTCTCAGAGGCTGGCGCAATGGCGAGCTAGCCGTCTGTGAGCCGCCTCACGTTCCTTCGCGCCCGAGGCCGGCGAGGACACGAAGAAGAAGAGAGGAGTTTTTTTTTTTGGGGGGGGGGGGCGGCTCAGAGGCCGGCCGTGATGGTGAGCAGACGTCTTGTGGTCGCCCGAGGTCGGCGAGGACACGCGAAGAAGAAGGGGGCGGGGGGTGGGGGGGGAGGGGGGGGGGGAGGGGGCGGCGGCTCTCAGAGGCCGATGCGATGGCAAGCTGGCATCCGTGAGCCGCCCCACATTCCTTCGCGCCCGAGGCCGGCAAGGACATGCAAAGAAGGAGGGGGGGTGCGGTTGTCAGAGGCCGGCGCGATGGCTTACTGGCGCGGATGCCCGAGGCTGGGTGCCGATCTTGGGTGTCCGCGCCGCACGCACTCGTGCCGGTGTCTGCGAGCCGCCCGCCGTCCGATGGCCTTAGCCACCCCTCCGCGCCCCCCCAAACGCCCGACGGCCATCTTTCAGGAAAGAGCTCGTGAATCGTAATTCAATCAAGTTTTAAATATCGAGTTCAATCAATTCAGACTTGAATTGAAATCGAGTATTGAACATTAAACTGACTGAAATATCATAACCTAAACTAGGGCTAGTTCAAATAAAAACTAAATATGGTCAAACTGAGTCTTGCTGGGTGTGCTAAACCTTCGGTAATACTCCATGAATATAAACAATGGGTGATATTATTATCCTGACCTGAACCAAAACTAGTTTAAAAAAAAACTAAACTAGATCAAACTGAGTCCCACTAGATGTGTTACAAAAGCCTTTGGAGCATTTTAAGACTATACCCAATTCCATAAACAATGGGTAATGTTACTTTTAAAACCAAATGAAGTTATTATTTACATCTCATTGGTTATAGAAATACTTCAAAATTCAAAGAGTTATTGCTTACGCCTTATTGAGTATAAAAATACTTCAAAATTCAAAGAGTTATTGTTTACACCTTATTGGGTATAAAAATACTTCAAAATTTAAAAAGTTATTGCTTACGCTTTATTGACTATAAAAACATTTTAAAACTTATGAAGTTATCGCTTATACCTCATTAGCTATAGAAATACTTTAAAACTAAATAAAATAATTACTTACGCCTCATTAGTTATAGAAATATTTTAAAACTAAATGAAGTTATTATTTATATCTTATTGGTTATAAAAATACTTCCAAATCAAATAAAGTTATTACTTACGCCCTATTAACTATTAAAATTCTTCAAAAATCAAATAAAATTATCACCTATGCTTTATTAACTAATAGAAATACTTTAAAATAAATAAAGTTATCACTAATGTTTCATCGACTAATAGAAATACTTCAAACATTGAAATTATCATCAATGCCTTATTGGCTGATAGAAACACTTCAAACTAAACGAAGTTATCATCAACACTCAAAACCACTAGAAACACTTCAAACTCATTTCCTTCTACATCCCATCGGACGATGTCATGAATATTTGTCAGAGGTTGAGTCAATCTGAGTCAATCGCTACGCGATCTAGCGCAAAGAGATGGGGCAACAGCATATATCATAGCTTTTTTTTCTCTTTTTCTTTCTTTTTTTCTTTTATTTATTTTATGATCTTATATTAGAATTCGTTGTAAAAATGTAAAGTGAGGGTATATCCTACCTTAAGCTATGTATTATATCTTAAAATCAATCTAATGCTTTATTCTTTTCTTTTTGTGTTTTTATTCTATTGGTTAGTTTTTTTTATTTTAAGAAATTTCTAACAATTATTGGGGTAATTAACAATATGGGCTTGCATATATTGAAAGTCAATATTTTCACAATACTTGAAATAAAAATAAATTTTGATTTATACATCGAGGTTATTCCCGAAGCCTTCGCTACTTCCGAGTTTTGAAATCAATCCCATAATTGCATATAACTCTTTGAAATATTGTCAAATTACATACTTCTCCAAAATTTAAAAATTATCTTTTTTTTTTGGGTTACTGGGTATGTTGCAAAAAATTGTTCGAGTATAACTTTGATGTTATATCTTTGATGTCGTTTAAGTTGAAATGAAAAAAATAAAAATACCCTTAAACTAATTAGAGACGACTTTTGTCTCATGTTAAATTTTAATCAAATATATAAAATGACAAATTTTTTTAGCCCAATTTAAACTTGTTTTAATCCATCTGAACTTGATTTTATGGGTTTGATATGAATTGGATTTAGGACTTGTTTTTACTCATGTTATATATTACAGGGATATTTATGAAAAATCACATACCGTATTACTATTAAGGTCTACTTGTTTTGTGAGATTTCAAAGTTCTTGAATTTTCAAATTTTGAGAACCATAAAATTTGATGTTTGTCATATAGAATTTTGAAATTCTAAAACTTTTAAATTTCAATAACTATAGGATTTACTAGTTTTTTAAAATTGGTTAAATTTTGAAATTCTAAACTTTAAAATTTAGCTTGTAAGATCACGTGTTAAATTTTATACTTAAACAAATTACAAAATTTATTATTTTAAAATTTACAAATCCAAAAAAATAAATGCAAAATTTTAACATATTGAATTTATATGTATTACAAAAAAATTATTGACGTTTGAATTTTGATAATGATCAAATTAGTATTTAATAACTTTCTTAAATTATGATAAGTTTTAGAATTTATAATGATCATCCAACTCATAAAAGATCGAGTCTTAAGATTAAACCTCGAAGATGATGGATCGAAAATAAAGATGATAATAACTTAGAAATGAAGTTTAAAAATCAAGTTGAAATCTCAAAGAATGTTCAATATATAAGATCGACTCCAAACTTATAGGTATAGATTTTCATTTATTTTAGTCGAGTCAAAGATTTTACTTTGAGATTATTTATTTTATTTATCGCATTGGAAAGGTGTTAACAGAATTTTTCTTTCATAATTGGACGACCGGTTAAGTAACCAAATGACCGATTGTGTGGATCTGACAATTTTAGCTCACATGAAGTGGACGCTCGATTGTCACAAGCAATCGTCTAGTTCAATTTTGTGCGACTAATAACTATTTTTTTGACCGTTAGAGTAAAACTAGTTGCTGGATTTTATCCTCGATGACTATTTTCAATCCATAAAGTATAAATATGTATAATTAGACATCTCTTAATAAGTTTTATTACTCCATATCTATTTTAGAGAAGAAATTAAAGCCCACCAACCCTACTAATTTAATAATAGTCTAAATCTTCCAATCTCAAGTAAATCTTTAATGCCCTTGAGTTCTACCTTGACAAACTATATAGTGAGTTTCAAATGTATCATTTTTTATACTTTCTCACTTGTAAATACTCTTATGTGTTAGAAATGTAAGAGTACAATTGTTCCAGTATGGAGTGTCACTAGCTCAATGGGAGTAAGGGGTTGTACGAACATCGTTTCACATGAAGAAAGTGACATTCTGATTTGGAGTTTGATGTAAAGATTTGATTTTTATTTTAAGGATCGACATCAGTAATGAAGTGATTAAAGTCTTCAAAAATAAAATAAAGATCATGGAATAGGATTGTTGGTCTCCGAATCACATAAATCGCAATGCACTTTATTTTTTATCTTGTGTTGCTTTCATTGTACTTGTGATTGATTGAAATTTAATTGAAATTCCTTGAATTCATAAGTAATTATCTTAGTGAATTTTATTGGAGATTTGATTTCTTTAAAATTACATTTTACTAATCAAATCGTATTTCACCCCCATCAAAAATTGCCAATTCAAGGTAACAACAAATATACTATCAAAACTTCAAAATCCAGAATTTTGAAATTTTAGAGTATTAAAATTCTCAAAAAATTACCTTGATTAAAATATTCAAAAAAATTCTATTTTAGTTCAATTTTATTAATTGAAATTAATAAAAAAATCCAAATTATTGTCTTTTAATTTTAGTTTAAATAAATATTAAATTATTATAAAAAAATTTATCTTATTTTAATTTTTATGAGAGATTAATTGTTCGTTTTTATGAAATAAAAATTTAAAATTTAATTGTATCAAACTGCATATTCGATAATTATGAACTGATTATATAAAATAAAATCAAATAAAAATAATTAGATATTTTATGTTAATTTAATTAATAAATTAAATTATTTTTTGAATATTATAATTGAAATAATCTTTGTAAATTTATGATATAAATAATAAATAATTTTTATTATTAAAACAAATATTTTTATTAATAATAATAAAGTAGATAATTTTTTATAAAGTCTAAATTACGTGGTTATTTATTAATTTTTTTTTTTTTCTAAAGCATTTTTAGGGCCACGTATCCCACAAGCACGCGGTCGGCGCCACGAAGCCGAAAAGCAGCAAAGCGGTTACATATTCCATTCGAATCCCGAATCGGTCCCCAAAATTATGGACCTCTCCAGGGCCACCGCTTTTCGTTCTCAATCCCTTCTTCTCCTTCTCCTCTTCTTCCTCCTCGTCGTCTCCCCTCTTTTCGTTTCCCCGGCGGCGGCGGCGTCGGCGGCGAAGGAGGATGAGGAGAAGAAGGACCAAGGGCCGGGGCCGGTGGAGAGGGCGATCGGGGTAACAGGGAGCGGGTGGGACGCCGTCAAGAGCTGGGCCAAGCTCGCCTGGTTGAATCTTAGGACTCCCGATTCCGCCCAGTATGATTTCCTTCTCCTTTTCCCTTTTGCCTCTTTTTGGGGGGAGATTTCCTGTTTGTTTTGATTGATTATTCTTGCGATTTCCGGAATTGTCCGGTTTATGGTTTTGAATTTCTCTTTGATTTTCTTAAAAATTAGGATGATAAAAATGTTTATTCTGTGTACTATGAGAAATAGATATACTTTTTTAACCATTCATTCTTTCAGGCGCCCGGTGAAAAATCCGTGTTAAATTATTGCGTTTACCACTTTATTTATTTTCAAATTCCTTTTTTATGCCCATATGAATCGATTTTCCTCAAACGAAAAATTTGTGTTTTTTATGTAATCGTCTGAAAAGTAGGGATTTATCTTAATAATCTGAGCTTCTTTATTTTGGAAAAAAAATTATAGAAGGAGTGATAGGGGTTCGGGAGCTGGGGGAGTGGTTAAGGAGGCGGCGAAGAGGAGCTTTGAGACGAGCAAGGAGACGATGGAGAAGGCGGCTGCGGGGGCTGCGGGGGCGGCGGAGGAGGCCGTGGAGAAGACCAAGGAGAAGGTCAAGAGGACCGTCTCGAAGGCTCGCGGCGGAGGAGACCCGGATGCAGAGCTTTGATCGATTTCTTTATAAATATATGTACAACTATTTGTTTTTTGTTGTGGTTATTTTTGTAAGTGAATATTTGTTTTTTGTTTTAATAAATGGGAATTTTCTCATGGTTCTTTTTATTTCTTTTAATGTAGATTCTTTAATTTTTTAGCAATATTTTAGATGCCAAATTAACGAATAATAGCATACTTTTAAAGAGATTTTTGTCTATTTAGACCCCGATGGTCCTTTAATTATCCTCTTTTTGAGATTTTATAAATTAATATTTTAGTTTTATAAAAATACTGATGGTCCTTTGATTATTGTTTTTTAAATTATGTAAAATTAAAATTATTTAGTCCTCCATCTAGATGTTCAAGGGTTTGTTTGATAAGGAATAAGGTGACTAGTGAATTATTTTTTATAAATTAATAATTTTTTTATTAAAATTACTTTTATAATAATTTAAAATTTAAAAAATAATTATTTTTTATAATAATTTAAATTAATAAAAATATAAAATAATTAACCCTATTTAGTAACAAATCAAGACTAAAATCAACCTAATTTTACTTTTCGAAAAAAATTAATATTAATTATTTTACATTACTATTAAATTAAATTATTATAAAAAAATAAATTTAAAAAAATTTTAAATTATTATAAAAAATAATTTTAAAAATTTTTAAATTATTATAGAATCAATTTTAATTAAAAAATATTAATTTATAAAAATAATTTAGAAAGACCCACCAACTAAGAGTTTGAACAACCTGTTATAAACCTCTCTAAATTTTGCAAATAGTTGCAACCTTGGTGAAATCTCTAAAAGATGACACAAAAATATTTTTGAATAAAAGGCCAATTAAGGGGTTCATTTGCAAATACATATTACAGGGGTGCATATGCAAAAATCCCTCCCTACTTTTTAAACACCTTACTCATGACTACAAATGAGAAATCTCCATTGCCTTCAGGTACACAGAGTCAAAGGTCAGCAAGCAACAACTTGTGGGTTAGAAGCATTCTAAAGGAAGGTCATGTCACACACTCGGATAGGTGAAGTTTTAGAAACACTTCCTGTGGATAATTGCTGGCCCTGATTCATCATAGTCTCCCTTGGTTATATGCTGGTTCTGAGGGAACACAACTTTGGCCAGAATAGCACCACCCATCCAGGCTGAGTTCTTCAGAAAGTTCTCGGGCATGTACTCCGGGGGCTGAACAATGAGAAAGAAAGCCATGAAGCTAATTGAACTTCAGATTGCTCGAATGTTTTCTGTTGGGAATGAAAATAAACATCATTTGTAATACCTTCACGAGAAGAGGCCTAATGGACGATGAACTGAGGTTTGACTCCTTTTGGAACCGATCTTCGAACCCTATAATCCATAAAAGGTCTCTCAGTATGTGTGACGTATAAAGAATGCTGTGGAGATCAAGTTCAGAAAAATCAATATGGACTCTCTTCCTCTCACTTCCTCACTGAGTTTTCCAAATCTAACCCATCCAGAAAATAGTTCGAACATGTTGCTCAACTAGAAGTTAAAACAAACTTGCTCAACTAACTAGAGAAAGGAATTAGCCAACTCCTAAAATGCAAACCCTAATGGTGAGGCAGAGGGGCATACCAGTCATTGACATGGTTCCACCACAAAGCACAGTATTTTCAAGTAGTTGGCGGTGGTGCTCAGATGAAACACTTGAGATACAATGAACCAGCTGTTCAATAACTCCATTTTCCTCCAAACCCAAGATTGATGGTTGAAACAGAGCTTCACCAACAATGTATTTCTCTCTTCCGATTGTTATTACCTAAACCACAAACCTTCAATGACTCACCACAGTAGTGCAAGAGAAAGCAGTTTCAACACAAATTAAAGCATGATCCCCAAATTCAGATCGTAGATAATGAAGGCCAGGCCAACTTTTTAGCAGTCAATTTTATAAAAACTGAGCAGGAACTAAGGAGAGCAAAAATAAAGATTTGATAACATTTTGGTTACCATAATTAACTTTTTGAAGACCATAATAGAAAAGGATACAACAATAAAGCCACAAAATAATTGACCATTAAAGAACATCCTAAGGAAGATTGAAAATGAATTTGGACAAGGGTCACAAATGTAAGATTTTTTTTTTTTACACAAAAAAAAAAAAGATTTAACCCACATCATACCCATTAGAAAGAGTGAAAGCAAGAAAGCAGCCTTTTGCATATGTGAGCTGAATTACCAATTCCTTAAATTTGGCATTAGCCAAGAAAGTGTGCTACTTGGGTCCAGCCTCATGCCTAGAAGCCAATTGGGATCCACTAAAAGCCCTGATCAGATAAATGAGCTGATGGTGTTATGAATCCTAGATGTAAACATGTAGAGATCACAGTAAAATGCAACACAATATTGGAAAGGCATCTTTAGATATACTGAAGAAATATCCATAATAATAAGTCTGAACTTCAGATTGTAACAAACCTTTCCATCTGGAAGGGTGTGCTTTTCTGTCTGGCATAACTTCCCCGTCTCCTCGAAGGCTTCTTGGTCTTCAGCACAGCATGCATATTGCTCTTTCAATTTCTCAACCTCAGAGATGTCAATATTTACTGATGGATTAGATTTATGAAACTCCTGAGCTAGTAAATTTGTCAAATCAACACCTCCTATCTCAAATCTTTTTGAGGCAATGTGTTGGACAGCACCTTCACAAACTGGTGCTATATCTGGTAACGTCACCAAGTTAGCATAAACTATCTACATCCACCATAATGATTGAATGGAAGAATTAGAATTTCAAAAATTATGTGAAGGTTTCTTGAGCAAAATAATGAGGAAAAAAAAGAAGTCTTTAAGGGGCTAAATAAGAAGTCGCAATAGACTTGTATTCTAAACAACTTAGACACACTGTTAGTATATTTACTCAATAAGGCAGATATTGCGCCACATGCAATAGAAAAACATAATATGGGTAAAGCAAATCCAAAGGGAATATGATAGATAACGTGAATTGAGGATTCATGAAAGTCGTATGTTTGATATTCATTATATATACCAGTACAAAGAAGATCATTGACCATTGCATCATTTCAGAGGCATGTGACAGATAAATCAATATTCATGAATATCCACTATCTGATGTCAATGGTTATATATCATCCAATATAGCAATGACGACTATAAGGCCAATACCTATTTTCCCATGTCCAATGTCAACAGTGCATCCTGAGATGCGTCCCACTGCATAAAGTGATAAAACAGCTTGCTCAGATGCATAAAAGCCTGATACATTAAATGTTTCAAACATCAGTTGCACCAACTGTTCTCGAACAGTCTGCAAAGACACACCAAAGGAACATGAGAAACAAAACGCTGATTAGATCTACTACCACATCAATAGTGCTACAATCAAAAGCAAAAGAAGGCTAGGAGAGAGAACATATAAAACTCCTTCAAGCAATTAAACAACTTTTCCACAATTCACTTGACAATATATTTCCCAACAGCAGTTTGAAGAATGAGGTATTTCCAATGAAACAAGGATCTAGATGTTTCATCAGCCAACCTTTGGGGTCGAGAGCGGATCTGTAAACAAAATCTGCCCTTCTTCTCCCATCTCCCATCCAAGGCCAGTGTAAAGAACATGATGTAGCAAGTCCTCCATCGCATCCCAATCTTTAATAAAACCCCTCACAATTGGATCCACCGTCACTTCCTCCGACACAGAGCTATCCCCCATTTCCCCATCTTCAACAGCCCTTTTCATCTTTGTCGGAATTATCTAGTTCACACCAACTCATTCCATTACTCTCCGTTTACATTCCAAACATAAAACTCGTAAACGATCAAAAACATGATGCAATAATGCAGTTGAGAATTTTGTGAACAATCCGTGGAGAAAACGGAGTGAAAAGAGAGATTGGGTACCAAGGCGGGATCTTGGTCGGGGGCAGCGAATCCAGCTTTGAGGAGCTTTGAACCAGCATCGATCACGACTGCCTCCATTTTCGGCGAGCTGAAAAGAAGCTAGCTTGTGAGCTAGGCACTCCTTATCTTCAGCAGAAACCCTAGAATCCCATTTCCAGAGGGCAAAACCGAAAAAATCTGCAAACTTGATGCAAAAATCCAAATTTTCCTCACACAACCAACATCTGTAGAATTTAACAGAAATTTGAGAGAAATTGAGAAGCGGACTCTACGAGCTAAAACCTAACGCCCCAGCAAACGCTGATGGAAAATCGGAGAGAGAAGAAGAAGGAATCGAAGACCGAACCCAAACTCGGTTTTGCATCGGGTTCGGTTTGATCAAGCAAACGCACAATTTCCAACTTAAGGAGGGGGTTGAATGTAAATATAGATTGATGTCTATGGATGGAACGGTCAGGATCATTCTTGGTTGCCACGTCATCAAGAAGCCTCTAGACCCGCAAAGAAGCAGCCTTCCCCTGTCAGTCCCCTACACCGACCCCAGATATATAACCGCCCTATATATTCTTCGCACATACACCATATCTTGTGTATCGACACCACACTGTTTGGCCCTTTATCCCACCATACTGGAGCTTCGGAGCTTTCGAGCTCCGCAACGTTTCTCGCTTTAGGTCTTCTCCATCGCCAAATCGAAACCCTTGAAATTGAAAAAAGGGCGGAGAAAATGAGGTGTTATCTCGAATTATTCATCATTTTGTCTTTTGATTGTTGTTTCTATTTTTTTCTGCGGATTTTTCGGTTTTTCTGGGTATTTTTGGAGTTTTTTCGGCGATTATGTGAAAAAACCTGTTTTTTAGCTTGTTTTGTGTTGTATGTTTGATTTGTTAGTTTTGGATTGATTTGGTATCTGCGCTCTGGTGATCGGAGGTCTAGTGCTTTAGGGATCGCAGGGTTTTGTTTTTTTATTCTGCGCTCGGTTTGGTAGATTTGGAGATAATATGGCGACGAATTAAGTGTTCTAATTAGACAGAGATGGTTGGGTAAAGAGCGGTGAATGGGAAAGATTGTGTTGGAATGAGAGTTGGATTTTCTTTTGTGTTGGGCCTGATGGTTTTGAAAGATGGTATTTTTTGAGAAATTGAGAGCTATGTCGTTATTTTGGTGCCGTAGAGGGCTGTGTCTTTGTCAGTGGATTAGCTGTCTGCATAGAATTTTCACGCGATGTCCTGTAGAAGATCAGTAGGAGAATGACCTAGAGACCTGCATGTATAGACAAATTGTTCTTAAATCCTGGACAATAAATTCGTTCGAAGGGGTGGTTTAGGTAAACAGGGGAAAATAAGGATATCGTAAAATCATTTACTCTATAGGATGTTTTGGTGTTAGTGTCTCAGCAGCATATCCGTGAATGTTCTACAGTGTTCATGAATAGCATAAAATTCTGTGAATTATTTAGAAAAATGAGTCATGCAATGCTTAATCTTCATGGATGCTCTGAACCACCCTTTGGAATGATTGTGTTATCCTAGAAAAAGGGGAGAACATGAGTAAACATTCACATGCGTCTAGCCAATTTTCTTCAGGATTGAAAGTAGTTTGTATTTGAAGGTCACATTTGTTGAGTATTATTTGGGTGTGCTGCACTGTTTTGCAAATGGCCTCCAAATGGAATCCTGTACAAACATTTGAAATACCCAGGAGATGGAAATTTTATCTTAGTCGAAAGCCAATTAGTGACCTCTACTAAAGAATGCCCACACTCACCTACACGCACAAAAAAAAAAAAATTAATTGATAAATGTTTTTTCATTCCGAACACTTGCTCATCTCAGATTACCAACCTTGGTCAGACTCATTAGGAAGTTTCTCGCTTTTATGTATCAATATTCTTCTTTGAATGGGTTCATAGTTTTGTTTTCTTATTTCTATTTTCTTGTTTATCGCTAGGTTCACACGGTCTCATATTGGTTTTGCTAGTACATGGCTTAGTGTTGCACATATATCTCGAGATAAATGGCACTTGGGGGCAGCTTATCTGTTGAAGTGGAAAGCACACTATAGTGTCTAGGGTCATCTATGACATCATTGTTGCTATGTTGAGTTGGACGGTGACTTGGTTCTGCATCTTGTGGTAATTAACTATAATTACCTGTTAATTTTGTTAGTTGTGACTATGAACTGCTGTACTTTAGAATCCTAAATTATTAAAATAAATTATCATCAACCCATATGGATGATTTTTTTTTATTCCTTGATTTGACAGTGCTGGCTTTCTGATTTTGCATGATTGCTGATGATATTTTTATTAATATCATTGCATTAGAAAATTTGGAAGACATCTTCCTGATTTATGGTGATTTATTCTGGTGTTTTGAATAAAGTATCTGTGTTGCAAACCCTTTCTTTGATCTACCATTGATCTACCATTGAATAATGTACAGCCGGCATCCATTGACTAAATGGGCTCAGAGGTCTGATGTGGTTTTTATCACCATTGAACTACCTGATGCCAAGGATGTAAAGCTATCATTGCAACCAGATGGGCATTTCCATTTCTCTTCAACTGCAGGATCTGATAATACCCCATTTGAGATTGACTTTGAGTTGTACGATAAGGTTAATGAGGAGGTGAGTATCCAATTGTGGTAAAAAAAAAAATTCTTAATTGCAGGATCTCATTTTGTAATACTAATGCATATGTGCTAAGAATTGTACTGCAGGAGAGCAAAGCTGCCATTGGTGCTAGGGTTATATGCTACCTTATCAAGAAGGCAGAGAAGAAGTGGTGGAACAGGCTGTTAAAGCAGGAAGGAAGGCCGCCTGTGTTCTTAAAAGTTGACTGGGACAAGTGGGTTGATGAAGATGAAGAAACAGAAAAAAATCGTGAGTTGCATGCTTCAATTTTCTTTCTGAAATTCATAATATGTGGTTTATTTTTTTGTGTTAACCTATTGATTACCTGGTACTCTTTTTGCCCCATGTTGTTTGTAGTCCCAACTGGTATGGACTTCGGTGACATGGACTTCTCTGTAAGTGCCCAACAAAATCCAAAAAACCCTTGATTCCTTTGTTTCAATGAATTCTAACTCTTGTTTTCCAATTGCAGAAACTAGGCGTCGGTGGTGCAGATGATGATTTTGATGTTGATGACAAAGATGGAGGTTAGATTGCTTTGTTTTTTTCTCTCTGGATTTTTGAGTGGAAAAAGTGAGCTTGAGCTATATATATATAATTAACATGTTGAATCCCAATCTGGTGCTTGCTCATAGCTGAATGTTACTGGGCTCTAGGGAGAGGAATATTTGTTTCAGGGCATGCATTTTGCATCCAAATTCTTGTTACAGCCCGTCAGCAGTTTAACCTGTTCACTTTTGTATTGGTTTAAGGGGTCATACTGCATCACAAGATGGATCCTTGTAATCATGTTATCTGTAGGATATTCCTGCTGGGTCCCCTTTTTTTTTTTTTTTTAAGTTTGATCTCTGGTGTTAATTATTTGTGAGTATTTTTTTTGAATTTATTTGACTTTGTTAAGACCTTTGCAGACGATGATGAAATGGGGGAGGTGAAGGTGGAAGGGTCCCCAGCTTCAGCTTCAGGGTCAGAAGCAAAAGCATGAAGTCCTTTGCATGTTAGCTTAACAAGAACATGTGTACCATCTGCTGTACAATGTGGGTTTAAATATTTTCCTTGAGGTTAGGCAGAGTTTTCTGAGGATATATGCTTGTTTTCTTGATATAATGAGATTGCATTGATGCTTCTCAAGCGGTATTAAACCATTTAAGTTATTTCTTGGTTGCCCAGATTCTGGCTCTTTGAATGGGTTGTCATGTTGCATTTATAGGTCCGGCTTCACAGTTGTGCAGTGGTGGATGTTTATCATCTGAATAGTACTCATTTGGGTAACTCTCTCGTTGGATAACTCTCTTGTTTTGTCAATTATACATTGTCAACAGGCCTTTTGCCTTTTCATTATTTCTTCATTTTTATTTTTGGGCATTGAGAGGGTGGTTTCGATGTGAGCTTGTTTTTTGGTTCATAGTGGAAGGGGCAATAGGCTCACTCTGGTAGCTAAGATTTGAAATGGGATTGTTTGTGTCCATCTATTTAATGAGGAAAGCAGTGGAGGGTCAACAAAATTTGAAATACAAATAACATGGTGGATGGGTATTCTAAAAACTCAAATGAATCAATCCATCTGCGATTTACCTAATTCATTTTGTCCCTAAATTTGCAAATTCACGGTTCACAATACTAATTGTCTGCCACTGTCACTCTTTCCCTGCAAAAATTAGCTAGGAGTGAGAATTGTTAAATTCAGTCTAAGAATAATACCCAAAAATAAACTTTTATTGATACACACAAAAAGGACCAAGTATAATAAAATATTCTCCTACAAATAAACATAATAAAATAATATTATGCTCTTCAATGCAGAAGCTGGGGAGGCTAATCTTATTTTCAACCTGCGCCGGGTGATGTCAACTGACTCTTCCTACCAGCTTTCATTGTAAGCTTAGCTCGCCGCTCTTCAAAAGATGCTGAAACAAGAAAGTATCACTGTTAAGCAATGTTAATGCAAATTTGAAACATGGAGTTATAATGGAAGTAAATGTGATGATCAAGATCTCATCGTCCGCTATTTTGTTGAGGGGAAAACCATGTAAACAAGCAGTCTCACACACATCGAAGGTAATTTTTCACTGAGAACAGAAAACAATGGACTCACGCTCGGTAGGTCGCTGCATAATAGGTATATGACTCTTTGGCTTCTTATCATTGTTTAATGATCTTTCTTCTGCTGTCAATATGAGAAATGAAACTCCGGACTGAAGGAAAATACAAAAAGGAATAATTTTAAATGCTACAGAAATGACAAACCTGAAACAGGTACACACCCAAGAGCCTCATGAAAAATGGCAGCTTGCAGCATGTAATTTTGGCATTCGTTCTGCAAGTGCTTGTGCAAAGCTTCCTTGGCATCTATAAATATCAATGGGTCAAAAACCACAGTACAAGCATAGCCAGTAAAATTTGTTATGTAGGGGAAAAAATTCAAGTCGGGAACTCAACTTAAGCAGTTGACAACTGAATAAGTGATGGAATTATATATTTTCAGGCTGATTAGCTGATAGTACATCAGGGCACCGTTGAAAATGCAACAGAATCCTCAAAACCATACAGACCATAATAGTGTCTAATGTGCACCACATATGTTTCTTCTAAATAGTGAGATTATACCTGATGAGCATATGAAGTTGAGATCTTCAAATTCACAGTATCTAAGAACCAACGGAAGTTCAGGTGCCATGTTGTACTGAGGTTTTCTTGGGGTCTTTTGGATGTCCAATAACTCATCAACTACCTGCACCACAATCAGATCTTCAAATAAGGTTCTTCAACTGAAAGCTAAAATATGGAGCTCTAAAGTGTGACAGAAGCCAACACACCAATTGAATCTAGTCATATCTTAGCATTAACCAAATATACCCATCCTTACACCTCTGACATCTCAAAATGGTGCTTATCACTTGATTTCCACTAGGAATTTTCTTGTGAGTTGAAACTACTAAATTTCTGCTATTACTTGTCTACAGTGTAATGTGAAGTCAAAAATCATCATAGTTGAAACCCTGCCAAGGGAGACAAGAAAACCAGGTATAGGATTTCATTCACAAGGCACACCTCCAGCGCTTAAGTTAAGTCCAGCTGGTTCCTAGCCAGATCTAGATAATCTGTAGTCAAGGAAAGGTACTTTCGGTGGATCTGTGACAGACTGCAGAAAGATAGGATCTGGCCGTGGCTGGCCAGTGCACCAATCTCCAACCACTGCCACAATCCTTACCACACGCAAAATGCAAAACACACGCGGAGGGGGAGTACCCACAGTCTTAACACAGGGAATGCAGATAACAATGCATAGAACTACCAACTACATCAATTAAACCATCATAAACAACAAAATTCTGCTAACCAAAGAAAAAACCAAAATATTTTTGCTTCGCCTCAAGCCTACAATCTGAGCCACCACCTTCACATTCAAAAGAATAGTTTCCATCACATGATACACATGTAGGAAGGGTTCAAGAAAACGTAAAACCAAAAGCAAAATTATCATGTTGCATTACTTTCGAATAACAGTTACAAACACAACATAAATATGGAAATGTGTTGTGCAAACCTCAGGAGATTCAAGACCTTGACCAACCAAAAAAAGCACAGCCATCATGCAACGAACTTGGTGCCACAAGAATGCACTACCCTTAACTGTCATTGCCCAAAGCTCATTCTCATCGAGCCTGAAAACACTGTAAAAAGAGGTGCATGTTAAGGTAGATACCAAAGCTTCCTCATATTATGAAAATCAGATAAATCCAAGAATAAATTCTGTAAATCTGACTTTTTGTACGACAATATGATTTGGCCCTAAGGCAGGAAGATAATGAACAATCATTGATAAACCAAACAGTAGTGTTCAGCAGAAAGGCCTCCCTATGTAGGAGTCAAAACATTCCATGAGTATTGAAGGTCATCATGGAAGAAGCACAATTACTCACAATAAAAAATGTGAGAATCAGTAACCTCAGCAAAAATTTGAAGGAATTGACCAAACAAATTTCATTCTTTTTTGGATAGGTAATTAAGAAGCAATGCATTCTACAAAGAAGAATATCTTCACCTTTTGCCATAAGGAGAAATCTCAAAGGTGCTAATCTTCCGAGTATAGTTACTTATGTTTCTTGCATCCATCTTACAGAAATTTCTGAAGTCATGCTCTCCAACAAATTTCTTTGCAGCCTTTTGCATTGCCTGATTTACAGTTAAAAGATGAGGTAAAATTAAAGATCCAACAAAAGTCAAAATTAAAAAGAACATACTAAAATTAACATGACTTAATGATGAAAATACCAATATATCCAAAGTTCTACTCCAGAAAAGATACATATATTCCCTGCTCAAGCAACTAAACCTGCATCATTAGATGTAAGTGATAAATCATGCATGTATCTAAAGAATTGCATAAATAAACATGTAATAAATAATAACACATTCCATATGCAACTACCATTAACACTTTTAGCAGCCAAAATGCGATGATCAATTAAAGAGCCAGTCGTCTAAGGATATTATAAAACTATCTCAGGAATGACATCTGGTATGCTAAAAATAGCATGAAATGTACCCATAGTTGAAAAAAAACAACAATCAAATCCATGTTATTTTGATGCATTATAATTCAAGAAAAGTAGAAGGGCCTGGTATAGCATGTAGTGCACTGTAATAGACAATATGCCCACAAGTAAATCCATTATCTTATATCTTAAATGCATCATGAAAATAAAAGAGAAGAAACGGATAAGAGAGACCTTGCACGAAAACCAGTTGGAACAGGGCACCAAGCTATAACTCGGATATCTTTTGGTAAAACTTTGTTCAACACCCTCACGTAATCAATTTCCTCCTCTATAAACATAAGATGAAGTTACTAGAAAATTTTGTAACGGAGCAAGAACCATCAAATATATAACAAACAAAGGAGATGCTTAGGGTTCATTCTGTCTCTGGCTGACAAGCTGTTTTCAGGCAAAGCCTCAATTCCATGTCAAACAACAGAACAATTGGCATGGAGCCTTCACCCACTAAGAGCCTGTTCAAATAGGGAACAAAGAAAGTACTTAGGGCCCCTTCCTACACCCTAATGTGGAATCCAATTGACCAAGATTTTCACTGTGCACTCCCAAGTATTCCTGGATTAGCCAATTCACCCACTGAGGTACTAGCCAATCTAAGACATAAGATGAGTGAAGGAGCGCTTAATATTAGCTAACTTTTGGTTCCATTCACGCAGATGCCTATAGAAAAGGTAGAGTCCTCTCAGCTAATCCCATCCTTTTCTGGCAAATTTATACCAAAAGTATGCAAGTGAATAAAGAAGAATAGTAAGAAAAATAGGCACAAACCACAATTTTCTCCAAATATTGGGTCCACATTCTCATTTTTCCCTTGTTTATTTCTCACTTTTGATCGTACATATATTGAGACAACCTGCACCATTATTTAGTGTTGTAATCTAACATTGAAAACAAAGAATTCTAGAATCTGTGCAATTGATCCTAGTAGATATTGCTGGACAATCCCACAAACACAATGAGCTGAAAAATAATCTTTGTGGATATAGCTATGAAGATACACCTACAAGACAAGTATAAGTTACATACATAAGCATAACTGCAAATCTTAGGTTACCAAAACCAAAAAAATAAATGAAGGTGACAAATTATAGTACTTTCGTCTTAAACATGACTAACCTTAACCAAATATTCATTCCAACATGCTATTCTATAGAACCATAATGAATGCTATACATACAAACAGAAAGAGAAGAAATTATTCCAGAAGCTCCGCAAGAGGTAAATGCAACTCATCTTTGTTGATATTTAGTTCTATGTGACCAAAACAAGAGGACAACACAACCATAAAGCAGATGTAGGAATTCTGCAAAAATACACATCCCAACCAAATTGCAAACATAAAACAGTGACTGATATTGATTTATGGTCACATTATCGATGGACTGATAAAAGGAGTAAACAAGCCCCAACAGCTCCAATTCTGTTAATTTTCCATCCAAGACTCAAAACTTTGGTTAGACTCACATGAATTGACCATATTTATACCATACCTGCTGTAAATATTTTGATAGAATAAAAAAATGTTAACATTGTAAGCATTGCACCATTGCATTACCAGAGTAACAAAAAATTTGTTGGCAGTGTTCCATCTAACAAGTTTACAAACTACAGTACAAGGCTCTAGGAATGAGCTCCTGATCTCCATAATCATAGATTAGTCCAAAATAAGTGCAACAAAGCAATAGCTTTTCTTATAGAATCAAGTCATTGAAATGGCAACAAAAGGTAGTGATGGCAATGTCGTTTGACAATTGCATGAAATATGAAATTCAAGAATAATAGCATAAGAGCCCATCTACTTGTAGCATACATTGGACCTTCATTTATTTTCTACCACAAAATCCAGAACTCTGTTTTCACTTATTTTAAGCTAGTCTGTAGTTGCGATGATCAGAAGTCCCACTTCTGGACCCTCCTGCTACAGCTGTGGCATAGTTAACAGAATAGTGGCAGTAAATTATTTTCTAACAATGGTAACACAATAGTTTAATATCTATATTGCCAACATGTTTCCCATTCAATTGATAATTTATACAAATATGGCCATAAATATGATTTTTCTCTGGACTTTTCCATGGAAAGAATTCAAATTTGACAACAAAGAAAAAGAAATGAGATGTTCATTAATTGGCATGAGTGCAGTCACACTTTTGAGTCACATATGTAGAATTATCAAAATTGGTGCTGCCAGGGCTCATGGGTTGCTATTTTACTAGAGGTAATCCATCCTTGTGATTTCAAAAAAAATGAGAAATCCTTCGATAAAGTGCTCATTAGTAACTTAGTAATAAATCATAATTAGCTAATCAGTATTTTTTAGCTGCAATTGCAATTCTATCAAGAAGCATATGGAAGGAAGAAGACCTACATGTGACATCCACAACAAAAGTGGAAATATTGAATAATTTTCACTTCTGTTATTCCACACATGTTTGCTAACCTTATGGTTTGGTTGCATAATTGGTGTGCGATTCACCAAATTGCACCTACCTATCTCATAATTTCCAAAGCTATTCTTTTGTTGCTATTCTTATGTATAATTATACCATGTGGCATTCTCCATTCAGTCACAGACTAGGTCATACTATAATATCTTCTTCATAAAGGTGATACCAAGTCACCTTATTTCTTTGATTATAGATCATACCATTACGCGTACTATTGTAAGTACAGATCGACTTGCACTAAAAATTTTTTATCAACCAACATTCAATTAGAAACACATAGTTTCCCAAAAATCAAGAAAAACAGGGACACAAAGATCATATGCAACTAGGATTATCAAAGTCCTGAGTTTGAGAAATAAAGCAATGAAAATAATGAAAAGTAAATCTTTAATGCACACTACCTGACCAGTGGAAGAAACTCCCTTATCAGTCCTCCCACACCTTGAATATTGAGACTCTTCCGGATTTTTGACCAAAAGCTTAGTCCTCTTAAGTGCTTTAAAAATTTCAGACTGGAAAAAACAAGATATTACAAATACATAATGATAGTGGCACTACAAGCAAAGAGCATCACTGACTACCCAACCCTTGTGCATCTTCCAATTCAAACTCATTGTAAATTCAATCCTGTTCGGGTTAGAATACTCTTCCCACTACCTTTAGTGGACTGGATTATGATTTATGAAATTGTGAGGGAATCGATCCAATCCCCTAAACATCAGAGCCAAAAGAAAATTCTAATAAATTTAGTCAAAATAAGTTGATGAATCCAATGTGTGACAAAACCAATTGAATCCAATCTAGAAAATCATTTGGATGCCTGATCCAACCCGTCCTTTTTCCAAATGGATTGGGCTTGGATTAAAAAGCATGACCTGCTTTTCTACTAGATTGGACTTCCATCATGCTAACACTGAGCCAGCCAACCCAATTCACTTGTGGTTGTAAACAATAAGCTAAAAAAAGCTAAAAACAAACATTTCCAAAGAATATTAAGACAGAACAGGTTTGAAGTGCAAGAATCTAGTCACATATTAGCAAGAAATCTCATCAGTGTTCCCCATACATTTTTTTCATACTAATGAAATGACTTTATAATTTCATGATATATTCCCCAGTGAAAGATGAGGAAAAATATGAACAAATGGTTATGGCAAGTAAATGGACACAAGTTAGTGTAAATTTTCCGAAAATAGGATTCGTGGGACCAATAAACAGTTGCCTACTTATTATTAAATGTGCATTACATAAAAAAAATAAGTCCTAGAGCTCTAATGTGCTAGATACTAGACAGGGTGCCAAAATATAGCAATGAACTGTATTATAATACCTATATCTAGTTTATTAATGAGTGAGACATTAACTTAAACATTAGATTCTTCAAAAAAGCTATTACAGTGAGAAATGTGGCATACATGCAGTACATTCCCAATTCTCAATATAAATCTATAAAAACAACAAGAAACCTGTAGCTTCTTGAATTATGGTTTCAGCTTTCAACTAGCAATACTATTATAAAAGTGAATATGGTCAGAAAAAATACCTCAACAGTTGGATCCATTTGAGATTCAGATGCAAAACCAAAAAACCTGATGAATAACATAATGCTTCGTAAATATGATTCATTCGTAAATGCAAAAACTATACAATGTAACATTCCACTAATATTCTTCTTCCAGCAAAAGGTAAAGATGAGTCTCAAGTTTATTGAAAATGCACCCTACTCATATTCAATATTGGTTGTTTGATTTAGTGAAAACAATTTTGAAGGGGGTTTTTTCATGCTAAGGATAATTTCAGTTTGTGCTTATAGAATTTTTCGATTTCTTTCCAAGAAAGGTGGTTATAGCCTTCAGATTATAAAACAACTGAGTGTGGGAAACAAACTAATATCAGAGTGAAGGAAGCCTGGAACATAGACAAAATTGTGCAAGTGCATAGAAACAGCATCATATGATTGCATTCGTTAACAAAACTAATTCTTCATTAGAACAAAGGACTAGTACTTTCTCAAAAAAAAGGAAAAAAAGTAGGAGTCATTGCAAAATCCACAACCGAATCATCTGAGTTTGAAGAAACCTAAGGTTAAGGAAGATGAAAACCTCTGTCCAAAATAGGTGATTTTGAATGCAACATATCTCCGCCCATGGTCATGCATGGTCCTTGCATGACAATCTGCTGGCAAAAACAGTCTAGTCAAATTGTCTGAAACTGGTGATTTTCTTTACGACAATAATGATAACAATTTAAGTTTTTTAACCATTACAAAATTACTGTTTATACTAAAAAAGGGGAAACTTTTATGAGAAAATTGAGAGGAATCACATATAGATGCCGACATAATGGAAACAAAGCACCACCATAATCATCAAAACAGTGATGAGGATATATGGACAAGAAACATACAAGAAAACAGATAGCTGCCAACACAACAAAACAATGTAAGAAATAAACATCATCTCCATCAAACTTTTATTCGATGAGAATAGGGCAGATGAAAAAACCCCAAAGAAGAGGATGCAGGAAAAGAAGAGGTATATGTTGTTCAACTTTCAGCAATTTTGGGCCAGATAAGGGCCTTCCATCAAAAAGCAGTTGGCACACAACACAAATCTACCTAATGGTTACAAAACTTAGGTTGCACCGTGAAGAGATATCCAATATTCTAACTCTTATAAAGTTGGCAAGAGTAAAATTGAGGAAAAATATACTGGTTTGAATTAGATCACTAGCCCATATCCCATAGCTGAAAAGAGACAAACAAACTATGAATTATCTGCCAAAAATGGTATTCTTTTTTTCCATATACAATCAAATTTACAGAGAAGGATGCAAGCTTCTAATAAGAAAAAGGAATATGTTTTCCTCATCAATGCTAAAATTTCTCAAAGAACTGGCCTAACTACCGAATAGCATATTGGTAGCATGTCGATTATGACAAAGATATGTGATCTCAGACAATAGAACATAAGCAATTTACAGCCTCAGAAGAAAAAAGCTAATCAATATCATACTGAAATTCATATTTACACAATGAACATAGACAGATGTTCAATACTGAAATCATGTGGAATGAAAACCTTTGATGTCTATCATCTCTTTCTGTGTAAACTTGGTAAGGTTCTCCATATGCAGATGATTTACCAGTTTAGCATCATCCTCCTTGTACATGTTAGAACACTTTCACTCTTAAAACCTCTCTAGGAAGGCAATTACATAAAATCAACAACAATCACAACTATTTATAAAACTTGCCTTCACTGGATCAGTTGAGCATGTATACAAATGATCACAAGATGAACTCACTAAATGCTTCCCCATTTTGTTTGAACAAAACCTTTTGTACTCATTTGCATCTGGATCAGCATGCTCAAAGCTCATTGAACCCTCGGTTGAAGATGTCAAGTCCTCTTCCTAACATAGAAGTGGTGAACCATCAAAGAACATGTCAACAATGTATATCCTTCTGATTGTTGGCATTTAACCTTCTTTTAAATCTTCTATTCAATCTTGAATGAAAGATCTATGTTTTTTTATATACATTCAAATGAAAAGGGCCTACATATAAAAATTCTTCTCCGTCAAAAGTTTGCACCTTTTGAGCTACTCAGGAAATAACCAAAAATCGTTTTCATCGAACATCCTTTGGCTCATGTTTGAGTCTTTCAATATTTTATGTGTCGAAGAAACAAAATTATGCCTAATAACACCTTAATTAATATCAATAAAAGACAAAGAACACTTCATTACTGGAAATTTCACAACTTTCACCGTGTTATCGCATCTCATACTCAATACCAAAGTAAGGACTCTCTGGTTTTATCTAAAATTCAACGGGAAACCGATGCACCGAACCTTCGAACAATGATAGCCGGACAACCGAGATCGCAACATCTTGTTCTCCTGCTCCAATTCCTAATAATTTTCAAAGAACCAATTAGAGAGAATTAGAAAAGGAAAACCCTAATTTGGATTTGAGAAAGGGTTTGATGGGTCTTGCCTGCACGCGGTAGCGGAGGGAGGCCAGCTCTGACTGGAGATCAGAGAAAAGATCCCGGCCGTCGGAGGCCTCCATCGGACGGTCGCCGTCCGCCGGTCGTCTCGCCGGAGCTCTCTATAGCAGCACAGCGCGGAGGCACTCTCCTTTTTAACCCCGGTAGATTGGAAATTAAAAGAGTAAATTATTACATATCAGTCCCTCAAATCTCACACAATTACATACAATTCTCCCTCTGACTTTCTACAATTACTTATAAGCCCCTAAATTGTTGAACTTATTACATATAGATCCCTCGAGTTATATTTACCCTGAGATCAACAAGTATTCGCTGTGTATTCGCAGTATTTTAATATATATTATTTTAAAGTAAAAATATTACAAATATTATTTATAAGTCATTAAAATACTATGGTTATTTTTCTATTCTAAATTTAAGATTTTTGTTATAAATAAATATTGGTGGTAGCGTTGGATATGATACTAGAGACGGAGTAACATAAGGAGAATATGATAGTGATGCACAGAAAAATATCAGAGCTAATTATGATAATGGAGATCATTAGCGGTAGTGGTGGAGTACGATACTGAAGGAGTTTATGCTGTTAGGGAGGGAAGGGAAGCGGTGGCAGTAACGATGGAGGTGCCACGTGAGCTCGTAGTGGATAATATGAGAGAGGAGAGGGCATTCAAAGTAGCGGTGTATTTGAAATCCAATAAAAGTATTGGGGCATATGCTTGGCAAAAGTACTAGAGTATATGGTTGGGATAGGCAGCAACAAAATAATTGGCGAAAGAACTCATGGTGGAGGATACGATAAGTTTCAAAATATTAAAAAGCGATAATGGGATGATTACAGTAAATGTGCGTTTTTGTTCGATATCAAAATCAGAATTATCTTGTCCTGATCAACCTACTATTTAAATATTAAAAAAATAATCAAACTATTTTATATTATATAAAAAAAATAAAGCCGTCTTTTTGCATGCCTAGTTAGCTCTAATTAAAATTTTCTAACATATAAGTCCTTCGCGATCTGTGATTTGTGTACGATATATTTGAGAATTTTTGTGACTTCTATGTAATTGACAAAAATTTAGGGACTTATATGTAATTTGGTCATATTTCGGGAGCTGATATGTAATTTACTATTGTTGAGTTTATAATTACGATTACGATTAGCCCCCCTTCGTTGACATCATATTCACAAAACAAATAAAATAAAGGGGTTATCTGCATGTCGTATGCCTGATTTCGGGCCGTTTGCAGGGCTCGCTCGAGTCGGAGCCCGGTCCTAGACAAAACCCAACTCGAAGCTCAGGCCCGTTTGATCGACCATTTCAAATTTATTTTTTTTATAAAATTAATATTACTTATTTTATATCATTATTAAATTAAATTATTATAAAAAATTAAATAAGCTTTCGAATTTTAAATTATTAAAATATTATTTTTAATAAAAATTTATTAATTTATAAAAACAATTTAATAATTTCGAGCCTAAACGCAAACAAAACGGTGCCGAAGGAGCTGGCGACCAGTGGAGGGATGGACATCCAGCTCTTCTCCCCAAATGGATTCCCGAAGCCCATGGCATCGTTTCCTCCTCGCAGAAGAGGTAAAGCTGCCTCCTTTTTGTCTCACCTCGAATCCCATACCTAATTCTCTCCATGGATTTTGTTTTCAATGGAGTTGCTGCCTTTCCAACCGGTGTAGACACGGCTTACTGCTTCGCAGTTGCTTGCACCTTTTTCTCTTGATTTTTGTCTTGGATTTTCTTGTATTTAGACTAAATTCTCAGATTTATGGAATTTTTTATCGTTTAATTTGGTTTCACATATAGGGGTCTTGGTCTCCATTGAATTTCTTTAATTTTCGGCCTCAAAGATTAAATTTTCTCTTTATTAAGGCTTTTTGTTTGTCTGGTTTAATGATGAGATGATATTATTGTTGTCTATATAATTTTATTTTTATTTTTGCATTGATGTTTTATTTGTCTAATTTGATGATTAGATAGCAATAGGCAAACTCATGGCCACTGATGCAGTTTGTTTCTAGTTGTTTTACTACTTGATAACGAATTATTCTGCAATTTCGTGAGCAACATGGTGGGGGAAAAGTATGGTCTTGTTATCCTTTTGGATGTCCAACTTTCTCCAGGCTTTCTTTAATTTATTTTAGACAGAAGACCGAGAGCAATCTATCTTTTGTTAGTTTTAGTTTTTAAGGTTTTTTGCCTATAAACTGAGATTTTCTAGTTCATTATCTATGTCAACATAAATTTAGCATTGTTTCCAGTGAGCTATAGAGCTGTCATGTCTTCGTATATGGCTTTGCATATTTCTGAGCAAAAGAAGGTTGTGTGGATATGGACCGTGAGCAGGCAAGTTATGACAGCAGCGGTTGAGAGGGGTTGGAACACTTTCATCTTCCCATCAGAACCCCAATTCAGAGATCTTGCAACTAAGTGGTCATGTAAGGCTGCCGGTCTCTTTGTTGACAATTTTAGTTCATCATAAATTTTGAATATATATTAATTTGCTTAGTTGTTATCAAGTGGAAACGGGATAGAGATCCCCTTATTGCATTACAAATCTTGTGAGTAGTGCTGCTATGAACATCATAAATTGTGACTTATTTGGTTAATGCTGTTACATGATTCAGAAATTTTTCTTTTTTCGGATTTGTGTTCTTACTAATTTGCTTCTTTGTAGAAGTACTTTCTGCATAGAAAATCAACATGAGAAAGAGCAGTTAGATAGCTTGATGCAAATTATCTAAACCTACCTCTTTTTTTTCTTTGAGAATAGCAAATTGTCTAGAATTTGGTTTGTATTTCAGATAGAACTTAATTCGCCTTTGTGTTCATTATGTTGTAGATCAGTAAACATTTGGACAGACTATATTTCTGTTCACTGAAACCTAATTCTTATGTTTTTCTATGGATTGTGCAGCGATTGCCTTGATACATCCCCTCTTTATTGAAGGGTTGAAGATTTCCAATGAAGAAAACTGTAGGGTTGCCACACTTTATGATGTTTCTTCTCCAGAGGAACTACAATTACTTCAACAGCATGATGAACAAACAGATGATGTTGTTGTGAATTTCAAAGGGGAGTGGCAGGTCTGCCTCTCTTGCTAATTGACCAATCCAATAATTCAGAAGATCATGATATTCCATACATTAAATCTTAAAATGAGCAATATCTCCCTTGAAAAAATACATGAAAAACATGTGAAAAAGATATCCCCTGTTTGTTTCAGTTGTGAACGTGGCATTTATTCTTATCATGGTAGCTTCAGCATAACCTTAGGAGTTCACATATGGATTAAATTCTAAGTCAAGAAACTGTTAGACTGTAAAGAGTTACACAAGCATACGTTTTGGAGAGTTTAGGATTAAAAGTTTGTGAGAACTAAAGCATTTGATTCTCATTGGCCAGCTACTCAGCTTGGCATTCATCTGTTCTTTTGGGGCTCTGTCTTGTATTTGACGAAACAGAACAGTGATTCACAATGCCATTATATAGTCTATTACTTTTGATATTATTTAATCAAGTCAGAGTTAACTATTCCTGTTACCATTCATTTAATTTTTTTTCTCTTTTTCATCAATGGTAAGAGCTACTAAACCTTTTTTTGGTAAAAGAGCTAGTAAACTTGTTGCTTTGTTTGTTGTTGCCCTTTATGAATTGGTAACAAGCATCCTAATAGATAAACAAGTTTAACCAATAAAAAAATATTGTCATCACGTATAAGTTGCTTCTACCCTTAATGCAAGATTCTGCATTTTATAGATTATACCTGCAGAGAATCTTGTTGCAGCATTTCAAGGTTCTAAAAGAACAGTGCTGGCAGTTTCAACAACTTCATTTGAAGCTCAAATGTTCCTTGAGGTACTCCTAGGTTTAATACATGACCTATCAGAGAATTTTGAAGCTATTTTAAATAATGGTGGTTACACATCATTATCTGGAGAATTGAGAAATTTTATAAATCATTCTCAAGTCTATTTGTAGGCCTTGGAGCAAGGACTTGGTGGTGTCATTTTGAAAGTTGATGATATTGGAGAAGTGATCTCACTAAAGGTAATTTATCTTCTTACTATTCATAAATTGTAGATGTTGCAGGCTTTGGAAGTGTTCGATGTTTTGTGGGCTTGATCAGCAAATTATGGTGTTAACATTTTCAATTTTCTTGATTGGTCAGGATTATTTTGATAGACGAAATGAAGTAAGCAATCTACTAAGCTTGACAAAAGCTACTGTTACACGGGTTGAACTAGTTGGAATGGGCGATCGTGTGTGTATAGATCTCTGCAGTCTCATGCGACCGGGTGAAGGGCTTCTGGTCTGTCAGTTTTTCTGCTTCATGAAATGATCCTTTTACAACATTCTCCAAGCATCTTATGCACTTGTTGCTGCCATTGCCTTGTCTCAGTTAAGCTTCAGATCTGTAGAGCATGAAGAACATCTATACTTATTACTTGTTCTTGATAGGTTGGTTCCTTTGCTAGAGGGCTTTTTCTTGTCCACTCAGAATGCCTGGAGTCAAATTACATTGCTAGCAGGCCTTTCCGGGTGAATGCAGTGAGTCTTCCTTCTTGTATGTTTTAAAAGGGAATTAGACAAAGACCAGAGATACAGATGCTCGAAGCCATCCGTTAAAGCCAAGTATATATATAAATTCAATGGAGGGGACAATCTCATCTTTAAGTCTCATCAAGGATTTTTTTCATGTCTGTTATTCACAGTAAGAATTTCTAATGTAGCTAGAAACCAACTCTTTGCTGCATTTTGAAAAGTATGTATCTCTAAACCAATCTATTTGATAATGCTTTTGAGAGGTGTACCAGTAGTGGGCAATCAACCTTATGAAAATATTATATAGCCTAAACTTTTTTCTTGGGAGCTCCAGAACCCATTTTTTACAAGGAAATGGTAGGAACTAGGCACTCCTCACTTTGCTCAGAGCATATAAGGTGACAAATTTAAGATAAATAGCTAACCCCTATTATTTTGGTTCCCCAATATTTCAGTTGCTATGTGAGAAAGAATATATGTGATTTTGCTATTTTTTTCTTTTTTTTGGTGGTACTGTAGGGGCCAGTCCATGCCTATGTTGCAGTTCCAGGGGGGAGGACATGCTATCTCTCAGAGCTACAGGCTGGGAAAGAGGTTATAGTAGTTGATGGAAGCGGGAGGCAAAGGAAAGCAATCGTGGGGCGTGTGAAGATAGAATCACGACCACTCATCCTTGTAGAGGTGAAAGTATGTATCATTTGCTCTTTGTTTTAGCTTATCGAGAGAATCAATAGCAGATGCACCATTCCTTGCTCACGACCTATGTTACTTTTTATGTTATAGCACTAGTGCTGTAGAAATGATGCTTTGCTGCAAACACTAAGCTGATTTCTCTCCAGCATGCTTCTTTTTTCTAAATGTTTGACATGCATTTGTGTCTACAGGAAAATTCAAGTAGCAATACCTATAGCATCTTCTTGCAGAATGCCGAGACCGTTGGTTTAGTCTGCCCTTTTGAAGGTATTTTCATTTTTAACGTCTCTATCTCAATTCAGCCCCTTGTTCTCTTTATATGTGACACATTTGGATGTTCACCTTCCTCATCCTGATAACAGATAATAGTACAACAACAGTGATACCAGTAACGTCCTTGAAAGTCGGAGATGAAGTCATATTAAGAGCACAGGGTGGTGCACGCCATATTGGAATTGAGATTCAAGAATTTATCATCGAGAGATAATACCAAAATTGTAAGTTCATGGTCAGAATTATCATATTACAGCATGAGAAAAATCAAATCGTCCTTGTTGTGTAACTATTCCAGATTTTAATCATGCTACTGAAATGGTGAGGCAAGTTCAGTCAAAGATTTCTGGACCAAGAGTAAAAATATATGGATTATTAAAGAGAATATTATGAAAAATTATTGTGGTTCTGAAACTTGAGAACAGAGTTCCCAGTTATAGAACTGCATTGAAGTCTCAAAACATGTAGGGGAAAACATATTTGCTTCAGCAAGTATAATCACCCTAGGATTGACTGGTTGAGATCTTTAATCAACCCCTTCAATCTAGCAAAAGGGAGAACTGAATATAAATACCACGACTACGTGCTGTTGAAGAGAACCTACCAAATAATAAATAAATAACAGATAAATAACACAAACATTTAAATACAAGCAAGAAAAAGTTAATCTTTCTTTTAGAAAAAATCATATGGCAAGTTCAGCCAATGCGAAGTTCAAGTTGCATGCAGTTCAGTACATGACCCACAGAAGCAAAGACTCAAAGCTCATGCAGAAAATTTACAAGAGGAAATGGGCATTGCATTAGGAAATCTCAATCAGATATAGACTAGAACATTGAGTAGCTTCTTGTCAGTACACATGAAACGACTGCTGCTGAGGTTGCAAAGGGGACCTCATTGGCGATCGGGCAGGAGGAGCCGAACGCGAGTGCAGCGGTGAATGCCGATGCCTCATTGGAGATCTCATTGGGCTGAAGACTTTCTCATGTTCTTTCTGTGGCAGCTTAAAGACTTCCTTTGAGTCTTGCAGCTTCTCTAGGATTGCCAAGACTTCAGACATCTTGGGTCGGGACTTGGCATCATTAGAGATGCATTTCAGAGCAATGGTTGCAAGTGTGTGGGCACCTTTCTTGGGATACTGGCCCTCCAACCTGGAGTCCATGATTCGGAATATCTTGCGCTTGTCTCCTAACCATGGCCTTGCCCAGTCAACCAGGTGTTGCTCTATGCCTATCTTTGACTTGTCCACAGCTCGACGTCCAGATAGTAGCTCGAGCAGTACAACACCAAAGCTGTAAACATCAGCCTTTGCAGAGAGCCGGCCTATTGATTCAAAGTGTTAGAACCACAATACTCAAAAGATTGTACAGGGCACAGAATTGAGAAATAAGTAGGTTGGGGACCATGATAAGATTGGAATTGTCAGCTTTTACGTCAGAGTATGAATTTGCTGCTGCCTCAAAGCATACAGATAAAAGCAATAGATTTCTTTGAGTAGACGGAGCCCATAAGATCAAATTTCGAGAGTTGCAGAAGTTTCTTTGGCCAGTCCAAAATTACATCAGGATATTCTTGACATATCAATAAAAAGATAATATCAATTGCAATTTATAATTTTTCAGGTGTACCCTTACATATAGAATAATATTGATGGTCCAATCCAGGGAAATGTCCTAAATAATATTGGGAAGTTAAAAGTCAAAACATGCAAGGGAAGATAATGTGGGATCAACAAAAGTACAAGGCAGGGTTATGGTTTGATGTAGGCAATGAACAGCAGTGACACCTAAATTTGCTTCTCATGCACCAAAAGGCATATAAGACTCGAGGTTAAGATGAACTAGCAGCAAACAGCAACTTTTCTCCATAGCAATAACTGACAAGAGATTTCTTACCAAATGTGACAGTAGACTTAATATTTCAGCATTCTTTGCAATTTGGAGTATTACTTTTTTTGTTTTCGCATATCAATTCTATAAAATTTAGTCTGCTAGCTTTTGATCTGGTGTATATGTTGAATGAGCATCAAGTTTGTACAAACATTTGAGTTCAACAATTTTCAAACCTGTCGCAATATATTCTGGAGCAGCATAACCATGAGTACCCATGACTTGAGTGGAGACATGAGTCCTATCTCCTGTTGGGCCATCTTTCGCCAAGCCAAAATCTGAAAGCTTTGCATTGAATTCCTATTTGCAATAGAAAAAGTTAGAAATTTTATATAATAATTGATAATGAAAGTTGATTGCATTTTGGCTCTTTGATCAGCTTACTGAGTCAAGAAGGATATTTGAAGTCTTAACATCTCGATATATAACTTGGCACTCGGAATCATGCAAAAATGTGAGTCCTTTGGCAGCCCCAACAGCCACCTTGATCCTTATCGCCCAAGAAAGCATTTGAGTACTTCCTGAATAGTGCTACAAAAGATTACTGAAGGAAAAAGATTCGTTCATCAAAAAAATTGGGCACCTGAATTAAGAAATCCAGTGGGTCTGAAATTATCCAGCAAAAACAAGTTGACTTCCTGATTCAAATATTTCAAGGGCTAAATATAATTTATCTCAATTTTCTTTGTTGTCTTCCACAGTAGAAGTAGGAGACAACTTTTACATAGTAAAGTCTTGTATGTATCGATGCCATCATCGGTATTTGGTTTATAATTATGAGAAAAACTTTTGCAGTTTTTTTGAATAGAACTCATTGAGACACCTTTTTGATTGGTCAGACCTCCTCTGATACTAATCCACATCACTTATATTAGATTTTCAATATCAAGTAAGAAAGGTGCACAATCAAAAGTTGAAACTACGTGTCCTGATGTTGTGTCCTGAGGTTGTTCGTTGGTGCATTTTAAATAAGTAAACATAACAGAGCATTTTGGATGCTTAATCTCTTGTGAAAACAATAGTTCGCCATTTGGGATAGTAATTCTCTCAAATCAATAACAACTAAAACAATATTCCTTAGCCCCGTGGCTAGTAGTTGATGAATCAATAGACTGAGATAAATAAATATGTGTTCATAACTTACTTCGAAACAGATGATTCTCCAAACTACCTTTTGGCATAAATTCATAAACCAAAAGTCGATTATCACCATCTAAACAGTACCCAATCAACTTAACCAAATTCGGATGCTGAAGTTGACCAAGATAATTAACCTCAGTCTGCAACAAAACAAAACATCAGCAAACCACCACAACCAGAAAGAGAAAAATAAAAAACTGGAGGAATTATGCTGAAATGCAAGTATTTTCAAAACTAGAAAAACCATACCAGCCATTCCTTGTGGCCCTGGAAACTCTCCGGTTTTAGCATCTTTATGGCAACAACAATGCCATATCCAGGCTTTGAAGCTGCAAGACTTTGTTCATCAACCCAGCCCTTGTAGACATAGCCAAAACCTCCTTCACCGATAAGACTGTCAGGACGGAAGTTTCTGGTGGCATTTTTCAGTTCTGTAAATGTGAAGTCCTTCACGTTTGAGGATGCTAAAATTTCACCTTCAGTACGAGGAGTGGCAAAGCTCTCAGCAGCACTCCTCTCACTATATGAAGGTACTGTCAGAGATGAAGGATTTGAACATGTCGTCTGACTGGAAGGAACAGAAGATAAGCCTGCTTTGCTGTTGACTTTTGAAGGAGCTGCTTATTGAGGGAAGGAAAATTGATTAGCCATAAACAAGAATCATAGATTGGAATAACTCAAAACTATGAGCATCAATACTCTGTGTTTTCTTTCTTTGCAACATGTAAAGAAAGGTACTGTCCACAAGAAAATATCCAATCATCATTTTTTTGCAACCATACTGATGCTTGTTCATTACAAATGATATGTTTCCAAAAAAAAAAACAAAATGATTCAAGCGTATTTGTAGCTAGATTTAATGTATCTTGCATAGTTCTAATTCAAGACACTAGTATATTTGATATCTGCATCATCATTTCATACTTTTTTGTAGCAAAGTGATTACTTTTGTAATTTATTATATCTGAAGAAAATAAATCAGTGTAGGTTCTTTATATTGAGGACTATACTGATGAATTGTTCAAAGGTAGAATGAATAGGTCTTCTACTTAGAGATTCTTTTCACATGCAAGATCGAAATCTCTCCCCACTAATTGCTTCCTCGGGAAGACATATTCACGTTGAAGATGGATTATTATCTTATTCTAGATAACAAAGGCCTGTATCACATATATCAAGGAAGGTGCACCACTGCTTTTGAGTTAACATAAATATTCAGTCCTGTTTGGATACAATTAAAATCAACGTATTTGAGCATGGGGTGTAGAAAAGCTCCTTGGACTTGTTTCTAAGATTCCATTTGGATTGGAACTAAGAACATGATGATCACGAGTTATTATGACTAGTAGAGAGCATGCCGGTCATACTAATTCATGATCATCAAGTTGTTATTGCCAATCCAAATGGGGCCTAAAATGTGAAGCAGAAGATGCTTTTCTGAAAGCACAACTTTTGGAGTGTACGAGATCACTTAGTTTATGGAACCAATAATTTAAATATTTGCCAAGATGTATAGGTTCAAGATATCCTGTTTAAATAGGTAGGGTGCTTGAAACCCAATGAAGCAATCAAGAACTAAAAAACAAATACCAGTATGACTTGTACATAACAATTACACCATTTACAGATGTTGATTCCTCAAACTATATGCAAGCATTCAAACTGATCATTCAAAGTTATCTGCAGCGTCAAAGAAAATGTCCGCCTAAAAAGCATCTTAAGTCCATAGCACATAAACAGAATACACACATAAAATTAGATTTTTTCGATATTCAGCGAGTGTGACAGACCTTATATATATAACAAATGGAACAAATGTTTTGTGACAGATATCCATCTCATAACTAGTTAGCACAAAGTCAACTCTAGATATGACAAAAATAAGAGTGGCAACTGCAAAAAGAGTTTATAGTCCGCTAGATTTCATCTTCCATACTGATATATACCCACAAAATAGATCCATGAAGTTATAGAATAGTTGTTCTAGGAAAGTTGGCTGGAAGCTAAATAGGGAAAAGATCAGGATCTAGGCTCAAGGAAAAAGAGCAAAAAAGCCTAGAATTTTGGCTCCTAGTTTAGCTTGTCATTGAAGCTCATTTCAATTAAATCTAATTCATCAATAGCAAAAAGTTCTTACTTTCCACCATTCCAAGCATCAAATCATCACAGCAAACATGAACTCAGATAGCAAATCAGAAAAAGACAGAAAGATCACAATCAACAACATCAATAATCTAATACAAAATTTCTCAATTTTTCACCCGCTCCAGCAACAACAAACCAAATCCCAAAAAACACAAAAAAAAAAAAAAAAAATAGCCCTAATCAGAAACAGCATGAATATAGAGTGATAAAGAGATCAGAAACACTGACCAGAACTGTGAGGGGTCTCCACTTTCTCATAGAACTGCAAGCAGTTCCCCATGGCCTCTTCCTCTCCAGAAACCTGAGTCTCATCAGAGACTCCTCATCTTCTTCATCGATTTATTGAAACCAAAACTCGGAAATGTGCAGCTAAAAGAAAAAACCTCACAAGAACTAGAAATGTGTGACAAAAGCAAAACCACAGAAATGATGGAATGGTAACCCCAAAAATCTATCTTTCTCTCAAAAAAATCTCCCTTTATAGACCTCCCTCAACTAAAATCACAGAAGCAAAAGCTAAAGAGGGCCAAAAAAATTCAGATTTTTACTTCAATGCAGAAAAGAAACTACGATATTTTCCCTCAAAATTAGAGCAAAAACTCAACTTTTTGCTGCCTTCTTCCAAGAATTGGTGAGGAAGGCGATAGGAAGGAGAGAACAGAGCGAAAAGACGGCTAAAATGGCGTCTCGCTGGGTGCTACCGGAAAAAGACAAGCGTGAGTTCAGCATTTGACATAAAAAAAGGCAAAATTTTTTTTAATCATTTGTTTGGTAAAGAAATTGTTTACTATTGCATAATCGATGTAAATTACAAATTTTTATGCCCAGAATTTGGATGGTACAGGCTGCTTGTGACGGCCATTGGAATTCCATGTGATCAAGCAGTTTGGCCTCTTGGATTTTCTCATAAAAATTATCATAAATAAAATTCTGTTTTGATATAAAAATGATCATTTCTGCAACAAGGTGTCTCACTAATCTGATAATTAATGTTCTTGCACTTAAACCCCTGAGAAGTCTGAATATAACTATTTCCCTCAATTCTAGAACTTTAATCTCGATCATGCATAATAGCAACAAAATCTTATTAGTTCCTAACGCGACTAGAATAAAAAAAATAAACTCTAGTCTTTCGACAAAAAGAGTTACGAGAATCGAATCCACTAATTTTTTTTTTTGAAAAAAATGGATATAATCACCATACTCATACACGACGAATTAAATTTTTACCAGTTTTGAGGGTGCGTCTGAAAAAATATTCTTTACGTAAACAATGCTTAAGAATAAATTTGGCAACAAAACCCTCCTAAGGGAGAATTGTCCTGAGACCATAATAAATAGCTCATTGTATTTTTCAAGAAATATATTTTTAAGGAGCCAATAGATGCGGAGTTCTGACATACATTTTTATGATTTATAATAATGCGTAGGAAACGTGGTTATATCTTGTTTATCGCAGTAGCGATTCCTTCGGATAATTTTTTAATTCATCTGGTTGCCAGTTTTTAGGTTTATTATTTTTAAAAAATTTTTGGAGAGGTCTGTGTTGGCGTAGATGAATTGGTTCCTTTCGAAATACACAAGTGGCTGCATTTTTATAAAAGAGATTGCTGAATCAGACCATTGCGTTGGCACGATAATTTAAACAAATCATTTTAATCTGACACAATAAAGATAAATTTAATCCGACTTTTCGGGTTAATACAGGTTTAAAATCAGAAAATTTTAAATTTTATCCTCCGCTGGAGAAAGTTGGGATTCATAATAATCCTGACTGCAATCGAAATATTTTTGCGGAAAATGGTGGTTATCAAGACTCCAAATGTGCTTGAAAATGTCACAAAATACTGATAAAAGAACCAATACAATTTTCTCGGAAGAGAGTACGTGCTCACGGCTGACTCACGAGAAGACGAAAGGACTGCAAATTGTTCTAAGGAAACAGGTCTGAAGGCATTATTCATATCTTCAAGCACGCGACAGTTGGGATTGACATTTCCTCTTCATCAATCGATTGCCTTCTTGGACTTAAAATGCTTGTCTTCTACAACACAGCTTCACATTCGAAACTGTCGTGGCTTCACAAAAAAGAAAAAAAATGGCATGAGTTACCTGATCGATCATCACTCACTTGTTCTGTTTTCTCAGTATGTGGTACTTTTGCTTGCTCGATAAGGAAGGAACTCACGCCCACACAAATTAGATCACAAGCTTTTTTGCAGGTCGAAGGTTATGAGATTAAGCGAACCTATCAATCCAGAAGACACACATAGATTATGTTGCAATGATTTGTGATTTAAGAACATATCACACGACATATAAAATGCCTTTAGTTCGAAATCAGAATTAATATCATTTTATTATAATCAACGTACCATCCAAACACCAAAAAAATAATTAAATTATTTTTACATTACTTTTTAAAAATAAATTATAATATTACCTTTATATTTATTCATTTAAATATCAATAAATAATATATCTAAGAGTATGAAGATCCAAAAAAAAAAAAATTTAAATTATTCACTAGCCAACTTGCATTCAAATACCAGAAATTTGATTAGACTATGTTTTTATACTTTAATCTTGATATTGAGCTTTAACTCGATATTAATCCTAGATCAAACGGTGTCATAAAGATTTGGTAATTCACAACAGTGTGTAAAAAATAATTGTTACTAAATTGCATCACAAAGTTTATAGTATCTCTTCATCCAAGCATTGAAGTTCATTCCTGCCTCTGGATTTCTGTATGTGATCAGATCCGTTGCATAATCACCTATCGAATACATTACGAAAACCAAACATGGATAATGAAACCTGAGATTTTGCGCAATCACATGCTGTAAGAATGAAACAAGCTCTTTCATTGGCCTTTATAAACCCTGTCATTAAAAGGACAGTCATGTCTATGGTGGGCCTTCTCGAAAAGAGAAAGGAGAAATGTCAATGTTGGTAGCGCATACTCGTTGGTCGATGAAAGAAAGCTACAGCCTAACAACTCCACAAGCGTAATGAGCCTGCAGTACTTGAAAAACATTCGTTTAAAAAAAAAATCCAATCACCGAGTGATAAATATAAAGGATTTCATTAGATAAAGTGGGTTTTTGGACCTACTCTATTGCCATATAAATGTTCACATCAAATCTGAACAAAGCAAGGAAGCAAACCCATATCATTTGTGTCATCAAGGAATAATAGTTGATTAATAGAAACTAGCTTATCAGGTAACGTGAGGAATTTACAAAGTGTCTGCTTGGACCCCAGTTGCTGCTTTCCATTCAAATGGTCACCAAAAAGAATATAAAGATATCTTTATAGATAATTTTTTTAAGTACACAATCTGATCAGAATTTGCCAAATTACACAATTATCTCCCATGGCATTCGCCTAGATGCCTAACATTGCCGCCTAGCCGCCTAGCATTCTCTAGGGTGTTTTGACCACCTTGACACTGTACAACCCTTGAGAGCATCAATCAAATGTCATGCTAACTTGGACTAACTGTTCAGAGTCAATATTACGACACTAATCCACGTCGAATTTTAGTAAATTATTGTAGTTGGATTAAAGGTTATTATGTTAAACAATCCAAGTCAAATTGACTCAATCCAAGTAAAAGCCAGGTGCCTAGCTTTAACATATACCGTGAGAATCAAAGAGACTGGATAAAATATCATCAATGTCCTTGTGAGAAGGTTCATGAAACACAGGAAGTTTCTAGATTTTGATGGAAAATATAAAACCTCAAATAAAAGCCAACCAGCCGAAGGCAATTATTCTAATTTTTTGACTTCTCGATCATACATATAGTCACACTAATCCAGACAATGAAGTAACTCGGATGAGTCAAGAGCGACCTTGAAGTTATGCAAAGAAGTTCTGTTGCCAGATTTTTAATCCAGTTTCATGCTTTGACTAGCAACTAGAATTGGAATTTTGATCGTTTCTATGGCTGGTCTAGAGATAACGATAACGATATATGAGCAGTACGGAAGACCACAAAGTAAAATTTCCATGATTCTTTGAATTTTGTTTTGATCTACAAATGCTTTCAGAAATTTGACCAAGGCAAAAACAACTTCAAGGATGAAAAAACCAGAATCCTAAAGGTACAGACCAACATATATTAACCACACTAATGATCTGATTAAAGGGAAAAAAAAAACTAAGATGATTAACAGCTAATTACTTCTCTTTGAGGCCAAGAACAAAAGATAACAAATAAAGTTGGATTCTAGTCCTTTGCTGTTTATCCTTTCCAATAGTATATCGAGTACCCATGCCTAATAATGGCTCATGTGAAGTGAAAAAAGGAATTGGAACTCTAAACAATTCTATCCGGCTTAAATGGTTGAATGACAAAGAAGGTGACTGTACAAACACATGGGACAATGCCATCCCTGCGAGTCAATCCAAAACCAAGTGTAGCATTTCACAGAACAAATAAAAGCACTGCAATATGGTTACTGAATGCTTGAAATCATTGCTTTAACTTCTTTGTAAGTTTTGTATTTAACCTCCCAAAATTTACATATAAACAGAAAAATCTACGGGGATCAAATTGTAAGTTTCACGCAAAGCACTTTATTGTAGAAGTTCGGCATACATTGAATGAAAGTGCAACCAAAGTACCAAATCATTATTATCAGCAGTGAAAAGTGGCAAATAGGGAAGTTTTCTTTTAGTGGGGCAAAATGTATACCTGAAAAGAAAACCATACTATTTACCTAAAGTAAAACTTTTCCAAATTTTCCTATGTTTCTTCCATCTTTTCCAGCAAACAAGAACCACAAAAGAACCACAAAAGAACAGTACCAACAAACAAGAACCACAAAAGAACCACATGTTTTCTTCTAATTGTAAGTTTTCATGTTTCTTCTGGTTTCTGAATATTTTCCAGCAAACAAGAACCACAAAAGAACAGTACCAGCAAGGGGGATGGTGATCTCTCAACCACCTTGTTGTCCTTGATAAAGAAGATATAGCATGGTCAGCTTTGCAAACTATTACCGACAAATAACTCCTGCAGTTTTTAGAATTTCTAGAGCATTTTCCTTTAACAGAGTTGGTGTATATTATCATCAGTACGGATAAACAATACAGAAAGACACCAAACCATCTACGTTTTGGGCCCTCTACAAATACTGAGTTCAAATTTAAGGTATTTTAGGTAACAATCTAAATCTCAATTCTAGTTGCCAGGACAGAAGAAGAATATCATTTGGCTAGCAGACAATATTTCATTAAGATGTGTTGCTTTATTTATTAGATATGTGGAGCTAATAAGGTGATGGCTAATTTGTCATTGAAACAACTACGCATTAATTTTTACTGAAAGAAGCTAACAATGCAGATTCCCACTTTAAATTTCTGGAGTAACCATGACGAGAACCCATCACAACAAAATTCAGATGGTGCACTAACCTTTACCAGTTTTTATAAATCAGCAGGTGTGAGACCCACCTAGTAGTTAAATACATACTCTTTATGGGAACTGGAAGTTGTGCCTCTGCTTTTGTTGTACCACAATGAGTCAGGCTACCATTTTAAATCTAACCTGCTCAAAGTTAGGTCAAAATTCCAGGTGGATTAGTGAGATTGCAGAGAGAAAGAAGCATGTACCCATAGTCTACAAAAAGTACTGATATTTTCTTTTCTTCTTTTTTTGATTGAACTACAAAAAGTACTAACTCAGTGGATCTCTTCACATTTACCCCTAAAACAATATAGTGAAATGCAAAAGAAATAATATAGAACCAAAAATCGGCCAAAATACAAGTTCAAGCTTCATTCAATTACCAAATCAGAAAAAAGTTGTTCCCACAAGGTCTAATAAAATCAATTTATTACAGCAATCATCAGAAGCTTTTGCTATTTCTGTCTTGGCCATTAAACTTTCCTTTCAATATGCACTGAATTGCATTGATGCAGAGTTCCCGTAAGCATCATGACAGGTGAAAAGCTTACCTTCATGCTAAAGCGGCTCAAGAACAAGCAATCCTTTCTTGAAAATTAGAAGGCCACAATACTTCATAGCCTCCCTGAGCAAGGTCATGATGTCCTACGATGAAAAAGAAGGCTAGCCAAAGGTTGAACATCCCCACATTGTGTTGAATGTAATTGAATACAGAGATTGATAATGCACATGAATCTAGTAGATGAATTATCTCAAGCTGATGTTAAGTAATTGGTTTGCGGCTTATGCATTTGTATTGTCATCATGAAATGTAATAATGGCCAACATACAGAGAAGGAATTACAATGAGAATATTTGTATTCAAATAAGGTAAAGTCTCTTGATAAGAACAAGTGCAAGGTAAATCATTTAAAGGATCAAAAGGGTGAAATGGTGAACAAACTCTAACAATGTCCAAGGGTGCAAATTGCTCGAACAGATTATGTGTGACAAAAAGTTAATAGATCTCTAACTTATTCCTTCACTTTAGCAGTGGGTGTCCAATATAAGCATGTCTCACATAAAGCTCCCGTGTGCGACACTTAAATCAACAACAAATATAGTGACTTCTGAGAGACACCAGTGTTCTTGTTTGAACATGCAAGTAACACGTTTACTTCAATTGCATCAAGGAAACGACCAATTCATTATACTTAAAAATAAAATTAGCCTCTCACTGAATGGATTAGGCATTAAACGCCAATCCGTCTACCAATCTATAAGAGTCTCATTCAACATTGCCCATCAGAAGTGAATTAAATCACACAATGTTTTCTTTCCACCAAAATTCTGCACAAAAGACCTTTTCTTCCTTGAATACAAAACACCAAATCATCAAAAAGTTAACCCCTTCAACTCATCAGGAAAAAACTAAAAAAACACACAAAAAAACCTGTTTTTTTTCCCGGAAGACAAGAACGAACCTCACATACCTCCATTGCAACAGACAAAGCAATCAAAACCCTCTTGGCCCTGTGCTCCGCTCCTCCTCCACCCCTTTCTCCACCCCGCTCATCATCAGGCAATACTCCGCAATCTCTCGAAACTTGGGCACGCTCCTGAGGTCCACCTTCGTCCCATCCTTGAGCGTAATCACCACATCCCCCCACTCCCCGATGAACCTCGGCACCACCTTCACGTCCGTAATCGCCTCATACCCGAAATCACTCCGGTCCTGGCCTGTGAGTCCCGAGATGACGGTGACCCGGAGGTTGGTGAAGCGGTAGCGGAGGTAGAAGGCCCGGAAGACGGCGGCGAGGGTGAGGGGGAGCCAGAGGAGCGTGAAACCGAGGAGGAGATTGGAGAGGAGGTCACCGTAGTGGGCCCCGCCATCGAAGAAGACGCGCTCCTCTCCGGCGACGGCTGCGGGCGAGAGGACGGGGCGGGAGGAGACGGCGATTTTGGTGGTGGAGCGGCGGAAACGAACCAGCTTTGGGAGGGGTTTGGGGGGATTCGAGGGGAGAAGGGCTGAGGTGGAGACTGCGGCGGCGGCGGCGGCGGCGGCGGCGGCGGCGGCCATTGGGCGTTCGGACTTGGCGGGGTTATCCGTTGAGAACGAAGGAGAGGGTGGAATTGTGTGCTTTTTAGATATTGGGCTTGAGTTGGTGTACAGGTCTGAACAGCGTGGAGCGTGTAAATTTCATCGGAACCGTTAAAGTTGTTTTGAGATTCGTGAACGAGCACACCCCGCGAGTCCAGATCAGTACTGACCGTTCCGATTACCGCTGTGTGCCTTGGAATCAGTTATTAACAGATGTTCATGAAACCACCTCCATTTGTATTTATTGTATAAACCCACATGTGTTTTGATAATTACACATGACACCGTCTTCCATTGTTTTACTCTAGATCATTTTCTTTCTAAGGAAAATGGGATATTACAGAAAATGAAAAATCTTCTGAATACCACCTAGATTTTCTTATATTTAAATTTTTTTTACCTAATTGTTTTGCCACACCATTGAGATCATGAAGACAAAATATGATCAATATTAATTTCGAAATGTCTCGATTTAATAAAAATATTCTTTCAAAGTCAAAATAGATGTTGCAAAATTTATTAATGAAACTATATGAGATATGCGGAGGGCATCCTAAGAAGCAGTAGTGAAAGACATAATCTCTTTGATATCCCTCAACAAGGAGCATCCGAAGAAATTATATCAGAAATATGAAGGGCAAAAATGAAAAATTACCAGTTGGTCGAGCCTAATTCTAGGTATTCCTCGCTTTGGATCTAGCATTGAACCTAACTGATCGATCTACTTGTCATCCGACTTCAATGTGATCTCAAGCATCGGACGAACATTGAGGAAAACCATAAGTTCTGATTGGAATGTCGACATCGAAGGAAGTAGGGAATACAAGGAGACACAAATATCAACATGCATGACTCTCCTTTTATGTCTGATCTATGTCCATGAACGAAAACTCTTCCTGACGAAATGCATATCAAGATTGGTAAACTCGACACTCAAACTCAACTTCCTCATCGTATAGATTAAACTCGACCGGAACTCGAACAGCTTACGAACTTTGAACTAAAATTGTAAACCCTAGGTGAAAACGGCAATGAACTCGGCTCCTTCAATTCCATGTAGCAAAATGAAGAGGAGAGTATTCCTGAAGAGGAAGGACATCGCTGAGAGAGGATAAGGACATGCATGTATGGCTCTGCAGGTTGCCCTGACCCACATACCCTGTGAGTCCCTGTGGACAAGGCACCAGCCCATGTTCTCTTATGAGCTGTAACCTGCCATCTCTCTCTATATATGTCTCTTTCTCTCTCTCCATAAACTATTCTAGGGAAAATTTACACCCATACTCATTCCAAAATGATTCAACCTATACATTATTTGCATGCATACTTCTTTTTGCAAGACCATTGTACTAAAGACAGAAGACACATCACTCGTTGTTTATAAAAAAATTATTTGGTTTGTGAGTAGCGAACTTGATCGTCCTGAATAACACGATTAGCATAATAATATTGATTGCACTATTACACTTGCTACTAACAAATCAAATGGTATTTTGTACCAATTTCATGCTCAACGCACATGAACATGCCCACATGTTTGTGATCAAGATTTGAAATATGAAACCAATATCGAAAATTAGATGGTGGGGCATGTAAAATAATCTGAGTTCAGACGCAAAATTAGGGTTGAAGGGTGGAGGGTAGAAAAGAGCATGTATAGGCCATGCATGGGGTGAGATATAGTGGGTGACAACTGACAAAAGGCCACATGCCCTCCTTTTCTTTAACTATTGAATGCAAGGAGACTTTTCTTTCTGTGCCCAAAGAGAGAGTACTATGTCAATGATGCCTTTGTTTTCTTCCCCACTCTCTCTTATCTCTCTCCCTCTCTCTATACATATCTCTCATCCTTTTCTGTGCATCTCTTCCGTCACAGTCCATTCGCACGTATTTGAATAGCTTTTCTCCAAGCTTTTCACTTTATCTTTAGTTGGTGCATTGAGCCCATCACCATTCCCAAAAATTTAGAAGGTGTAAATCTTTCTAACTTATAATCTTTTTAACTTATAATCTTTCTAGTTTAACATTTCATCGATTCACAAGGAAGCTCCCATTGGAATATTGGAATAGACACACCACTATTTTATCTCTTATATAGCAATAAAGAGGTACAAATGTGTAGGGCCATATACCCCTTATTACACTAACATTCTATCAAAACCTATATAAAATCTGGTTTCAAATGTCTCAATACTATTATCTCACATCTCTCCTGCAATATGGGAAATATAGTTTAACTCAAAAGCCCTCTTGACAGCTTCATGATATCTCACATTTGAAGTGCTACTGCACTTCATTGGCTTGGATTTTGGAGATTTTTGATCCTGAGATGATGACAAACTGTTCTCTTCTTTGACAATAGCTACGGATGATCTATATATAATGAATCAATGGAAATTGTGGTGTTCTGACCATGTCCAAAAGGCAGGCTGCTCATCCATGTTGCAGAACATGTTGCATAAGTTCTCCTCCGGCCCGCCCCCCTGCTCGAGCTTTGGAGAATTGAGTTCGGGCCTTGAGGAACTCTGGAGGAGTTGAGTCAAGCTCCCCGGCCGGAGAGAGGTGAAGAAAGGCCGGCCTTCAATGGCGGCCGCTGGAGTTCGCGAAATGTCCAAATTTATCTCTGAGCTGTTTTCACTTTTGTTGCTGCAAGAGCCTTCAGTTTCCTTGTTGAGATTGATTGGCTCTGATGCCTCTCTTCCCTTGAGAGCCATAATCTGTAGATTTTCTTACATCTTGAGTTAGATAATGAAGAATCATTTTAACAAAAAAAAATCATTAAATGAGATGGAAGACTTAATTAACAACCAAGAAGAAATTGAGGAAAAGAAAGCTCCATTCTCTTTAAGAGACCAACCTCACATTTACTCAAAAAAAATACTATGATGTGCCCAATCATGAAAACAATAAAGAAACCAATCACAGCATCTTCCTCAAAAGGCTCAAAGAAACCAATTCATCAATCATTGCATCTTGAACAAGAAATCATCCTCAAAAGACTCAATACAAAAGATTTGACATCTCTATGCACCACCAACTGAAGAGAAAAGACACAAAAAAAAAAAATAAAAATGAGTGACTCTTTACCTCAGCTTGGAGTTTCTTGTTGTGGGCTTGCAGCGCATCATTCTCAGATTTCAAAGCTTCAAATTGCCTCCTGAGCACATCATAGTCCTTCTCAAGTTGCTTGGTCTTCCACCTAGCCCTCCTATTTTGGAACCAGATAGCTATTTGTCTTGGCTGCAGCCCAAGGGCCCTGGCCAGCTGCATCTTCCTCTCAGGCTCAAGCTTGTTCCCAAGCTCAAAGTTCTTCTCAAGCGTCCTCACCTGCTCCATATTGAGCCTCCTCTTCTTCTCCCCTGCGGGGGATCCATCATCCGACAGCTCGTCATCCCCGGCCTCACACGGCTCAGCCCCGCAGACCGACATGGAACGCTTCCGGAGCATTGCTGCCCGGAAGTCGTGGGGGGTGGTGGGGAGGAGGGGGGTAGTGGAGGGCGGTTGTTGCTGTTGATGATGGTGATGGAGGAGGTGCTGCTCTTCTTCTTCATGGGGAGTTTGCATTTGGAGGATGAAGTTTGGGGGGAAGAAGGGGGAAGCCATGCCATTGCATGCCATTTGGTCTAAAGACATGGGAGATATCTCATTAAAAGAGAAGATAGCAAGTGCTTTGATGGAGATCTAATGGTGGTGTGGGTGAAAGAGAAAGCTGGAGGAGAAGGGACTCAAGGGAGTGTTGGGGGTCGGGGGGGCTTGAGAGAAGGATGTCATGGAGAGAGAGAGAGGGAGGGAGAGAAAAGACTGTGTGTGTATAGGGTTGACGGACAGATATACAATTTATCATTGGAATTTGGAAGAAAAGATATGAAAAATATGAAAACAGAAGGACGTGCATGGGCCCAATTTGATTTGAAATGTAGAAAAAAATTGTCTATGTGTCTAGCTTCCATGGAGGAGATGGTTCAAAAGTATAGCTTGAATAGACGTGCTAGAAATTTGCAGGAGGAGGATTAATTACTAGGAATCTTTTGTATTTCACCAACATGTGCTTGGTAGTAGTGGTGCTTCATAGGCATAGAATTCTAATACGCAGGGTTTGAAAATTCAGTACAAACGTTAAATTTGGCCAAAATATTTAGGCCAATTTCATTTCGATTTTTATCTATATAAGGTTTGGTTCTCGCGCCTGGAACCTCACGTCGGCCTTTTGCCCTCGTGCTAGCGCGCTCACACTCTTGTGTCGGTCTTTAACACCTATGCTATTGCCCTTGCTAGTCTAGCGCCCACATCTGTATCAATCTGATGCTTGCGTCCTCGCTAATCTCGTGCTTGTGTCTATACCCTTGTGCCGATCTCTGGTACTCGCATTCGCATGCTCGCACCCTTGTCAATTTGGCTCCCACATCCACGAGCTCACACTAGTCTCTAGCGTTTACATTTGCACGCTCGAGCTGATTTTACACTTGCACTTGCACCCTCGAGAGCCTAACTCCTGTGCCCACCGCCTCGCACCAGCCTTTGGTGCCTACACCTGTGCACTCACATCGGTCTCACACCCACACTCTCACCGACATGGCATCGAAACAGTTTGATTTGGCCAAAATATTTTGGCCAATTTTATTTCGGTTTTACTTGTATAAGATTTGGCCCTCATGTTGGTGAGCTCAAGCCGGCCTCTTGCCCCTATGCTGGCGCGCTCGCGCCCTCGTTGGCTTGGCCCCCGCGCCATTGTGCCGACCTTTAGCGCCTATGCTATCGCCCTTTCTGATCTAAATTATTTAAAAATTAGTGTTTATGTGAAAATTAGGTTGTAAATTATAATTTTAAAATGAATAAGGTTATTATTTTCATTTTAGATCTTCGATATATGGTTATACTTCAAAATCGTTACTATAAGATCGCGCAGAGCTAGTTGTTCTTACTTATATGTTTACAAATACTCATCCTAATCGTTCATATACTAAATTTGTAACTCCACGTCTAAATATTTTAAATTCAACTGATGATCATGATAATTAATTATTTTACGTTATAATTAATAAATTATATATGTATCAATTACATTTTAATGATAGGTTAAATTTGCTTATATTAATTTTTAACTTTTAGTCATATTCATATTATTTCTTGTGCACTTTTTATTTTTTATACAATAATATATATAAATAGATTATACAAGTGATTAATTATCAAAATTAATTTAAATTAATTAAAATAATATTTAATCTTATGGTAAAATTAGTTTTAAATTCTTTTATAATTTTTAATATTTTTTGAAAAATTTATCATATTTTTAATTTAAAATTTAAATATAATCAAAATATAATCAAAATCTGGTTGATACATAATTAATAATTGTAAAATTATTTTGATTAAAATCAAAATGAGAATAGTTTCGGCCGAAACGACTGAAACGTATCGATTTCTCTAGACGCAAAAATCAAAACTGAAACCAAAATTTAAAACTTTGCTAATAAGTGTTTTCCCTTTGGCAAGGACTAGTGTGTGTCTACTCCATGCAAACCATCTAAAGTAGGAAACTCTGGATGCTTTGATAGGGCATCGATACAAATCACAGTATCAGTATTGATGATTTTAAGACTAGAATCTTAGACAACCCAAGGAGAATGCAGCGTGTCATTCTTGGCATGTAAAATTAGGGTTGAGGCTAGAGCATGGATCTCCGAAAGGAAGGAGGGTGAGATCCTCCCATATTCTCTATGTTGTTCTGTTGTTCTTTTGGCTGTGATGATACGCTGGCTCCACTTCAATGTATTCTTTTCGTTCCAGGGGGAGTTGTTCATTTCCATCTCAAATGGCCTAATTTTGTATGATATAAATTGAAAAGAGGGTGATTACGGGGAAATAAAATTATTAATGAATAAATTTCTAATATTTCAACAAAAAAGAATAATGAATGGAATAGAAAATTTGAAATGTGTTGAATCACCATAAGTAGATTATCTATATTATATCTTTTTTTTTTATAGGTTTACATATATTTAGGGTAGTGGGTCCTTAGATAGATAGATAGAGAAACAGAGGAATCTTAAGAGAGAGTGATGGGCCCTATGAGCTGCAAGGCATGCCACCTAACACGCATACAGCTAATGGTGCATCAGGGTTCTCTCGCTCTCACGCATCAAAACACTTAACCCTAACCCTAACTCCAGAGCAAGCGGGGGGCCCTTGTGTCTCTGAGTCGTCGTGGCCATCTCATATGCCATTCCCTTCCTCATGTCCTTTCTTAATCATCTCTCTATCCATCTTTTTCTTCCAACTATTACTCTACCGAGTGAAATTAGAGTGGTCCTTAATCTCACGAACCTTGTTCATCGATTTTCCAGTCACAATCCGTAACATTTGAAATCAACAATTGAGATTCACTGAGGCTTGTCGCTGGCATCTCCTACATGTAGATATATATATATATATATATTTGTTACCTTTGAATTATACAAATCGTTGTTGATGAGGCAGACAACTGACAGAGAAGAAGGCGATGAGATTTTCTGATCCTATTTTTAATATATTTTTTTTCTTGTTAGGAGGCATCTCAAGCTAAGGTATACCCCACAATATTCCTAATGCCAAGGGAGGGCAAGAAGGGCTTCACATGATATTTGTTGGGTAGAAAAAAAATCGAGCAACTTGGTCTTTGGTGGACTCCGAGGGCTCCCTTCCAATTAAACAAATGCCTCCGAACCTTCTCCCAAGTTCACATGCATGTCTCTAATCTAATGCAATTTGATTCTACGGTGACAAGAAACCAAGTTTAATTAACTAATTAATTAAATTAATTTATATATTTTCAACTAGTTTCGAACTGGCAGTTTGGTAGTTGAATCTAATCATGTTGTGGGTGTTCTAAGAGACTGTCATCTCGTTCAGATTAATTTTAGGGTAAGCTTTGTCTAGGAAAGTCTTAATGGTGAAATGATGATTAGGGTTTGCAACCATGTGAAAAACGTGTTTTTGATTTGGACCATATTGAGGGTATTACCATGCACTTTCATCTCATTAACGTGCATTAACCCCAAATCTGGATTATCAAATGCATTAACGAATCTAATCATTTTGTTGAACCCAGCAAACACGTGTGGTAGCACTGCATGGCCCCAAGCAGGGCCTGCTATAAATTGGGTCGGGCTTTCTCTTCCCGCTTAGTGAAATTGACTGGCAGGCCCAATGGGGAAACGGGCTCATTCCGGGACTGGCTTGTTTTGGGCCTACAAAGCGAGTACCCCTGTGATTTCTCCGGAGGATTTTTGTGCATATAAATCCCTGCAAAACATCTAATTCTATATGAACCCGAAAAACCATGTATAGTTTTTCAAATATTCGCCTGTCTTTTTGAATATTAATCTCTACAATTTAGCATTAAGATTTAAATCGTGGATATTCAATTCGACCGGTTCAATACAAATATATTTTAGTGTTGTAGATCTAGAAAAATAAATATCGTTATTAATAACTCGATTATTTTATTTCGTGCTAGTAATTAAAGTTTATTCATACTGGAATCATTAGTGATAATTTATTATTATCGTTGTTGATAGTGTGCGAAGGACCAATTAGGTTTGAGCTGGCAATCACCTGAAACCTGCGAACACTGTCAGCAAAAGATTCTTATTGCTCCCTCAAATATTCAAATCGAATGAAACCACATCAATTATTCATGATTATCCGAAACATCAAAACTCAGTACAAAGCGAATATTGAACCCTTTTTTGCACATTAATCAAGAAAACCATGTTTTAACAACAAAATCAACTGCACTTGCTCCACCTATACTATCCAACACAAACTGGAACGAGAGAGAGAGAACTCAAGCTCAATGGAGATGGATCACGTGAGCCATCTACTAACACGGTCGGCTTGAGCACTGCTCATGCCGGTCGACGATGAAAGCTCGGCTAGCCTCTCGCTCAAGTCGTTGACCTCCCACTCCAAGCTCCAGATGTAGCTGCACGTCTCCTGCAAAACCCTAGCGGCTGAAGCCTGCAACAAACCCAAAACCCTAATTGGTAAACTGAACTGCTTTCAAAGGAGTGTTGTTGAGTGGCAAACCCTATCTCCGTTCCGAATTCGGGCCTCGGGGAGCAGGGCTTGCAGCTTGGAGACCAGGTCCTGGATCTGCTCGTCGGTGATCCTCGACAAGCTCCATTGCCTCGATCTCGATCTCCGGCTCGACATTTTTATGATTTGATGTGAAGAAGGGAGAAGTGGGAGAACTAAAGAAGCGTGTTGTGGACGAGAAGGTGAAGGAAAAGAAGAGGTGTTGATGAAGAGGAAGACAAGTGCATGAGAGGAGAAGATGGGCATTGGGTCATGGTGTATTTGAATGGCGTCCAACTTGAGATTGAGATAGAGAGAGGTACAGCGTGCCATTAGCTCAGTCCAATGAAAACCTATTAAGTGTCGTCAGAAAGTGGTTAAAAGCATATTTGATGTCCCAAAATGAATTTTTCAAATAAGTCTAGGTATGATTCGAAAATAAATTAAAATTTTCTTTTATAATATTTATTCCAAAATAATGTTTACAAATATATTTAATGATATTTTAAATTATAATAGTATTAATAATCTCACATGTTAAAAAAAAAATTAAAAAAAATAATTGTAAAAAAGTTAAACAAATAGTATTTTTTATATTAATAATTATATCTTCAAAGCATCTTCCCTTCAATCAAATATTTAAAGGATATATTTTCAATTATATTTAAAAGTGAATATAAAACAAAAAAAAATTGAGTTTTTATTACTTTTGTTCACTTTCGAACAACTAAATAGTCCTTAATTTTAACCAAATTTTTTATAATACCATTAGAAAAAACAACACATGAAAACTAAAGTGGATTTGATCTTGGCCTTTGAAATCTTTGTAATTGCACACAAGTCTATATCTTTGGCTTTATGATAATATTGTTTAAATACACTAATTAAATGGTTACCGAGTAATTATGGTAATAAAATGATTTTTCTGCGTCTTTATGATAAGTTCGACCTATGAAAGATATTAAGATGTTGAACTATTTTTGACGAGTGCTTTGACGAGAAAAGATTTTTAATGTATACCAATTGTTTGTTTAATGACTTACATATTGATAGGACGTGTACAATCTGGTTGACGGCTTCCCATTTTGGTGTGTACCCATTTTGGCGAAGCAAGACGACCCATATGGTTGGGCCGGCCAGTCGTTGTGCTTGGGCTGGTCTAAACCATGGGCCATTTCAGCCCAATGGACCTCCAGAAAGGCCCAAGACCCGAAACGAGAACAAAATGGGCCATTTTCTCTCTGTTACGTTATTATGCATATATACCCCCTACAAAATATTATCTGCACAAGTTCCCTTTGTAAGCTTGTTATTTGCATGCATGCATGCTCCCAGCTATGATATAACCCATCTATGAAACAGGCGAAAGGACATGTGATGTTCGTCTTCTTAACAGCCAACCAATTCCCGCGTTCGGTTGTGTGATCAATTAATTAGATTCTCATGGTTCTAGTCCAAACCGAGTGCTAGTCCTTGTCAATCGCAACCTCACCGTGAATGATTGATTTGAGCTTAGTGGCTTAGAACCGATTCCATTGGTTGAGATGGAGTATGAAGGTGAAACTCAATTTCAAAATCAAAATTAAAATATAAAAAAATAATTTGATTAAAATTTTTATATTTAAATACTAATTTGATTAGCGGATGATTTAAATTTTTTTAAAATTTAAATGTCATTTGAATGAATAATTATAAAAATAATATATAAAATTATTTAATTATTTTTTTTTAATATTTGAATGATAGACTGGTTAAGATAGAGTAATCTTAATGTTTATTTCGAATTAAAAACACCCGAAAAATCTGATGCGGCGTGCTTTACCTAACTCCCTCCATCGGGCACAGCGGCGAGTTCCGATTGGAGTAGGACGAGCCCCTGCTTCTGAATAAACAAAGGTCGGACATGGTCTTTTTGTTTTGCTCATGCGGTTGCAGGGTTAGTTGATGATAATCAGATAACTTGCTTTGACTTGTAGCGTAATTTAGCAGCCTTTGTGATCTAATGATGGCGAGCACCGCGCAAATCATAGCCACAAAATAGAAAGCCCCTTGGAGTTCTTCTAAATTTACTAATCATTTATATGATCTCATATGCATTATTGTCAATAATTAATTAATACTTAAAATTATTTTAAAAACCATAAAAAAAAAATATATATGAATAATTATCGGAGGAGAAATTGGTCGAATCGAATTGGTACGAGCAAAGTCGCCTTCAAGCGGTTACGCATCAATCAGAGAACCAATCAAGCGGATCAAATTCCTCCGACGGAAGAAGGGCACGCGGACGACTCCGGAATCTGATGCTCCGGATGATGACTCGCGGACCATCCGATCGGATTGGCCCACCTGGCCAAACACCGGACCGACCCCTACACCGTCAACACAGAATAACTTTTTCTTAGTGGAAATACACAGGAACTCTACCCTCTTCGGTCCAGGATCGATGCACCTGTGATCGGGCCTGGCCCGGTCTAAGCCCGGTTTCTTCTGTCGGGTCGGCGGATTCGGGAGAGTGAGACCCGAACCCGACAAGACAGGTGATCCATACTCGCGCTTTTCCTCGACTGCCTCGTTCGACGTTTCCTCAGTCAGACATCCATATTTTTCAATCTTAAGAGTTATATAAAATTCATTTTGTATCTATTTTTCATTATATTATGATTCCGTAAAAGCGTATGTAAAAATATTAATTTATACAAATATATAATTTAGTAATTTTTAAGGGTATATGTGTAAATATTGGTTTTGTAACGTTTTCTTCGTGTCCGCAGTGTTCAAATTGAGGGGTTTTTTTTAAAGAACATTTTCTTTTGCATATAAGTTCTAATCATTTGTCATAATTAAAATTACACAAAACGCGAACATTTTAATTTTTTTAAAAGACCCCTTAGATTTATGTAATCACATTAAAATTGAAAATAACTACATATACACTATACTAATTTAATAGTGAAAAAGAGCAAAATATTCTTCGTTATTATTTGCAACTTTTCATCAAACTCGAATAAAATTGCGAGCGAACTTAAACTGTTTGTGAATTTCAAAATATTTTGACAGCCCTAAACGCAGGGAAATTTGGAAAAATGATAAGAATTAGAATTTATGTAAATTACAGAAATTAAAAGAGGATGGATATATGTAAAAATAGATTCTTTAAAATTAGAATTAAAGATGATTTATGCACAATAACCTAATTTTAATTGAATTTAACTACCGAATCTTAGAATGATTTTTAGACCAAAAATGCAAAAAAAAAAAATGAAAATGGCAAAAATAAAAAAAATCAGTTAATAATTAATTTTTTCTATAATTTTCCCAATATATTTCCTTCTGCATTAAACTAAATTTAATCTTGATTTTAATGAGTGTGGTAATATAGCAAGTTAGATCTAATAATTTAGGTTTACGGGTCGAGTCAAACTTATAGTATTATATTAAATGAGTTAATTTGAATTCGACTTATTTATTAAATGGGTCAATTTTTTAAATTTGAATTCGATTCGATTTTAAAACAAATAATTTAATCTGAACTGACCCGAATTGATCCATTTATTAAATGGATTGGGTTCGGGTCATAACTCAATTTGATTCGAATTAACGTATTTAATTAAATGAGTTATAAGTTAGACCCGATTTGAATTGATCTAATTTACTCGAAGCAATTTAAATTAGTCCAAATTAACCTAAATCGATTCAACATATTTCAAATAATAATAATAATAATAATAATAATAATAATAATAATAAATGAACTTATTTTATAAATAATATTTTAAAAATTACTGAAAAATATATAAAAATATTAAAATAATTTTAATTGACTTAATTGATAAATAGATTGATTTGATTTGATTCGTTTATGACATGTTAAATAAATAAATTAATCGGATCACAAATGAATTATACAAGATAACTCAATTATGATCCGAATTTTTTTAATTCATAATCCAATCAATTTAATTGCGTTATGAATTCAGTAATAATAAATTTAAATTTACTTGGATTGAAATGCGATAAACTAGTCGGGTCATGCCAGGCCTATACCAAGTCTTATTGCGTTTCCCGTTTCGCAATGGCGACCCAGGAGGAAACGCGACGACTCCGCGGCGCGCAACCGCAGCGGTTGACGTGCCGTGCCACCGTCCTTGTGATGGGCCCCCCCGATCGGATCAAATCGAAGCCGTCCGTTTTCCGGCTGTGCTAATCACGAAGGGGCCCCTCGGAGCCGTCCATTCTCGCCCGAAGATCTGGACGTCCCACCCACTACTCCAATCATTGCACGCGTCGATACGGACGGGCCGACCTTGTTCAGACGGATCCCGAGGCGCTTTGGGGGGCCCGGATGTCGTCCGTGCGATGTGCTGTCATGGAGCTGGAGGTGGGTCCCTAGAAGTATAAAAAATGGGAGTTGGAGGAGGTATTTGAAAGATGCCACTCAAGGACGGGTCTTTTTATGCATTTATTTTTTTAAAAAATATAATTATATTGCAATTTTTTTATTGTAAATTCGATGCAGTTACCCTCCTCAATCTCGACCGTGACAAGCAAATTTTATTAAGCTCCGACACACTCGTCTTGGATTTAAACTTATAATCTGATGAAATATACATATTATGTATGTCATACGTTTTTGGCCTGATTTGTAATATCTCGATTTAAAATTATATTACATTTTACATTTATATATTATTTTCATTTTATGAGGTCAAATTAGATCAATTGATTAAGATTAAATCCAAGCAAAAGGAGAGCCAAAACGGAAGCACATACCCCCTTACGTTGTTCCCGCAGAGCACCACACGTGCGTATCCTTCTGATAGTGCCGAGGGGAAACGCTTTCCGGCCATCGCGGAAAACAGAAAAAAGCGAGGGAAGGACGCGAAAACGGACGCCGGATCCCGTTTCCCCCATTTCACTCTTCCACTTCATTTCCCACTCCTCTACTTATCCGGCGGTAAGTTGCTCTCAGGAAGAAATTAACACCACCACGTGGCGCCGCCTCTGACTCATAATTGCGTATTTAATTTTTAAATTTAAAGATAGACCAATGTAATAAAGGCACGTGGCGAGTGAGAATCTGAGTTGTCAGATTTAGTTTTTCGATTAGTGGAAATTAATTTTAAAAAAGAGGTGGGAAATGGGGAAAATAATGGCACAATAAAAAGGGCCGGAGAGGACCCCCGAAGTTCTGAGTTTGGCGTGGATATTTTGGGAAGAAAGTGGAGAGAGAGAGGTTTTGCTCCCAATCAGGGCCCTCCGCTGAGATATCCTCGTGCTCAAATTTGTGAGTTTCCTTCCCTTTCTGGCCCTCCTCCTCTCTCTCCTCTTTGCTCTCGACAACAAATAGTTCATTTTTCGGTTTGATTTTTGTGAATTTCGTTTACGTTTGACGTTTAATCCGGGTTTCTATGTGCATTTCTGGGAGCATTTTCTGGTTTTTTGCTTGATTTTCCTTCTGGGGCCGGATTTTTTTGCTGCTTCTGTTGTTTGATTGAATATATTAGATTTTTATTGGTTTTGATCAGTGGAAGTTACGTAAAGCTTGTAAAAATTCGATTTTTGTGGGGTTTTTGTTGATTCCACGATTCCAGTAGGTGATCTGGATCGCGTTTTCGTGAAAATGTCCATCTTTTGCAATCCTTGACTAAGGATTTGTAGGAAAAATCCAATATTGATTCGTTTTTTTCATTGGATATAGGGGACGGTTGAGGGGAATTTGGCCTTCTGTTTGTTTTCATCGCGGATTCATTGATTTGATAGAGATAGATATTGGTAAGAGTTTGGAGGGCTGTTTGGATTTACTTCCGTTGATTTGGTCTTCGGCGACATGTTGGAGGGTCAATCCTGCTTGATCTCGAGGGCTTTACCGAGCTCCTGTGAGCAGGAATCCAAGTGGGCTTATATGACCTACGACCTCCTTAAGATATCGAGGGCCAAGCGTGCTTCGAGTGAGGCATCTAGTGAATTAAACCAAGGTGGTGACATTGTGAAGAGGATGAAGTCCCTAGAGATCTCGGATTGCTTGAATAGTGAAGAAATGGAGATCCGGATCAATGAATCCGATTGCGAGGAGGTTGGAAGGAACCATTCTGATACCTCGTTGATCCACCAACTAGGACAGGACATCTCCATCAATTGCCTTCTTCGTTGCTCTCGGTCCGATTATGGTGCCATTGCTTCACTGAACCGGAGTTTCCGCTCCCTAATCCGGAGCGGGGAGCTCTATAAGCTTAGGAGGCTGAATAACATTACAGAACATTGGATCTACTTCTCTTGCAATGTCCTTGAGTGGGAGGCCTATGATCCTTATCGTGGGCGGTGGATCACTTTGCCCAGGATGCCACATAACGAGTGTTTCATGTGTTCCGATAAGGAGTCGTTGGCTGTGGGTACCGACTTGCTCGTATTCGGGAAGGAGGTGACTTCGCACATTGTTTTGAGGTATAGCATTTTGACAAACTCTTGGTCCCCTGGTGTGGAAATGAACTCACCTAGGTGCTTGTTTGGATCGGCAAGTCTTGGGGAGAAAGCGATTGTGGCTGGTGGAACCGATGCTCGGGGAACTATACTGAATTCTGCGGAGCTCTACAATTCCGAGACACAAACTTGGGAGACTTTGCCTAGCATGAATAAGCCAAGGAAGATGTGTTCTGGTGTATTTATGGACAGTAAGTTCTATGTAATTGGTGGAATGGCAAGCAACACAGAAGTATTGACTTGTGGTGAAGAGTATGATTTGGATAAAGGCATCTGGCGGGTCATTCCAAATATGTCCTCTGGGCTCAACGGCGCTACTGGAGCACCCCCACTTGTTGCAGTGGTTAATAATGAGCTATATGCAGCAGATTATGGAGAAAAGGAGGTGAGGAAGTATGATAAGGAGAATAACTCATGGATTACACTTGGGAGTTTGCCTGAGAGATCTGTCTCAGTGAATGGTTGGGGCCTTGCATTTCGAGCATGTGGGGAGCAGCTCATTGTTATTGGTGGGCAAAGGGCATATGGTGGAGGAATGATCGAACTCAATTCATGGATCCCCAAAAATGGGCCACCAGAATGGAATATGATTGCTAGCAAACATTCAGGAAGCTTTGTGTATAATTGTGCTATCATGGGATGCTGATTTGTCAGGTATTAGTTGCATCGCAGGTTTTGTACATCCTCTACCTGGACAGGATGCATTCAATTGGTTTGCGCAAGCCGATAAAATCCTGATGCTATTTCATTCATATGAAGTGCCCTTTTTGACAATTCGGATTGAAAGTCAAAATTCAATAGAATACTCTCTTTTAGTGCAACTCTGAAGATAATTTCTTCTGTGTTTTCATTTTCTGCACCGATCTAAGGTGCAGCAACTGCAAGAGTCCTGTCACCTACATTTGGATCTTTTGGTATGTAGGTCGAAGCATTATAGTGATAGGTTAATAATCTGACGCTAATTGTGCTGTACTAGATTATTATACTTGATGAAATGCTTTTAGCTTCATAGAGCACCCTATGTGATCAATAATTTTTTGCTCTATCTGGAAGAAAATACAAGGATCATGAACATCATTTGGTTTCTGTTGTAATCCTGTTATTGTTACATTCATTAATGTTCCATGCCTTTGTCTTTAAATATCTGTGTATTCTGTAACAATCACTGGTATTTATTTTTCTTCCATGTTTTCCCTGGAGAAAGCTGGTGTTTATCTTGATGTCGTTGAAATGATTACCTATATTCCTTCATGCCGAGAAATGTTTAGGTTAACATATGCCAAATTTTCCATTATATCATTTTATAAGTAAATTTGGACATAAGAGAAAATGTCAAAAATTTGAAATTGATTCTTAGTCCTTACTTCTGGCTTGCTTTTTTAGAATTTATTGCAGGTAATTTGGCTTGAAAAGACTTCTAACTATTGCCACATTGAAAGAAACTTGACATTTGGGAAGAGCAAGTCGCATATTCTCCAAAATTTATGTGTTAGAAGCTCGGATTTTTGGACTTTTTTTGGTTTAGTTGGTCTCAAGCTCTCCAAATTAACTTTGGATGATTCAGATGAATCGCATGTTCAAATTATGAGTCACTTTTGGAATGTTGTAGATGCTAACCATGGAACTTGCCAAATTGGCCGAGGACAAGGCATGATCCCATAATCCCCAATTACATTGTATCTGGTCCAATATGTTGAAACTGGGATCCCCAATGACGTTGTATCTGGTTCAATATGTTGAAACCGGACTGCCTTTTGTATGGAGAAAAAACAGGCATTAAGAAATTCTTTAGCTAATGTTACATGAATAGATAAAATTATCTTCCATGTCTCCAAAACAATTTTAGGTACTTGCAGTTTGTTTCTCTTTCCCTTCTTACAATTCTTGCTTCCATTTTTTGTGATTTGAGTGTGATTGCTTGTGTTAATTTTACCTCTATCTGTTTGTCTTGCTCTTAGATTTCTGATGTGCAGGCATAGTGTGTTCTTATGCAAATCCTGTTCTGGGCAAATATGCTACAAGATACCGTCGTGCTTGACTTTTACATTTGTCATCATTTTCGTGTGAAGCTTGGCTTTATGGCATTGTATTTTCTCACTTGAGATAATGATTGTATATATTATCTCATCTTCCAATAGTCAATCTTTAGAACTGCCCTGCAAATTGTATATTTCCTGCTAATGTATAACAAAGTCTAGAGGATACGTTTGATTGATCTAGTTATGATGGGAATTCTGATGAGGAGAAAACCAGAGATATGTAATTGGCCATTATCTTTGAGGTTGGCTTTGTGGAACCCATGTTACTACTGTTCTACATGAATGGACTACTGTTTAGCGATGGAGAAGATGCCAAATAAGCAATCATGCAAGCAATTGTTTTCCCGTGTAGGTCAATCAGAACATTTCAAGTCCTGCAGAATCATGTGTTTCACAAAAACAGAACCAATTCGACCAGGAATATCATTCTTGTCAGATGGGGTAGTCATAATGCTATGTATGATTTGCTACATGTTAGTATTTCCTTGGATACTATGCAGAATTGATAGCTCAATGCAACTGATTTCAGTTATACTTTCTGGAGTCATATAAGTTGGCAATTGGCACTTAGTTGTAATGGATATGGACCTCTGGAACTGTATACTGTTTCAATGACATTTATTCTAGGATTGTATTCACTAAATGGTAGCGATTGTGTTTCGTATCTCATCATGATAACGTTTTTAGGTCTCAACTTCAGTATCTCCGTAAGCTTCTTCTGATTGAGGATTTGTCAAGTTATAATGTACAGCTGTCTATGAAGTTTGTGGTTTGGCTTCCATATGTGTGTCTTATTAGACTTCGTAGGAGGAATTAACTGGTACATCTACAGATTCTATATCAAGCAGATAATCTTCAACTTATTCAAGTCAATATGCATCAAGTTTCAAGTCATTTGAAGAGCTTAGTTTTTGTGCTTTTGCGTTTGTAATAGATTAAAGCTGTTCAGAGAAACTTTTTGTCCTAATATGAACCAAGAGTTCTTTCTTGCATATGATGGTTATGATCTTTTTGGCAACAAAATCCACACTAGTCCCTTTCTCACTTTTATTTATTCAAGTCCAGATTTGGCAGATGAATGTGGTTCTTCTGCATATATGACATGAAAATTAGCTAAATTTCTTGAAAAAAATGCAGAAATATTCTTGATTATATTCTCTTGTGTGGGACTGTGAATCAGTTAGTGCGAGAAGTTCATAAATCAGAGCTTTACTCTGAATCTTTTTTCCTTTTGAAGACCTGATTTAGTAAAGTTTCTGAAAAATTGCAGAAATATACTGGATTAAATTCTTTTGTGGAACTGTTAATCAGTTGAAGCGCTACAACTTCATTAGTCTGATCTGTATTCTGAATCTTTTTTCTTCTCAAAATCTGTAAAGCATCTTTGTTTGTATGTCTGTGACTTCATCTTCTTGGAATTTCCGAGACTAGCAGCTGCTTCAAATCCACGATGTTCATGACAAAATCCGTAGAATGGACTTCTGCTTCTAATTCTCAACATGTGAGGTTCGTGTTTTGTTTTTGGAAGGTAAATTTTATTATTTAAAATTTTTAACAAGAAATTGTCTATTTTATCACTATTAATAAAAATTTATTTGTTTTATACTATAATTTTTCATTTAGTGTTGGTTCAGATAATCAGTGTATAATCATTGGATAATTGCTTTGACAAAATTAAATTCTAAATTTTTAATATGATAATATCAGACAATCAAATTTTCATAAAAAAGAAATAAAATGAGTAATTTTTTTATATTAATTTAACACTTATTAGAATTGAAATTAAATGAGAATAATTTATTTTTTTAATGCTAATTTAATCGATAAAATTAAATTAAATTAAAATATTCTTTATATTTTATTTGAAATAAAGTTTTATAAATTTATAATATAAGATAAATATTTATTATTAATAGTAATAAAATAGGTTTTTTTTTTTATAGATTTGTAATAATATACGTCATTCTTTGTTAAAAATTTGATCATTTATTTGTTTGCAGTTTACATATTGCCGTTTATTTTTCATGCATCTGACAGAGTCATTGTTGCCATGTCTGTGTTTGTAAAATTCCAGATGTTTGCACGTTGCATTTAAGTCCTCGAAATCATTAACTTTATTACATATTAGTCCCTGAAGTTTCTTCAACGATTTTTTTGGGGATTTTTTTGGAAAAACCCAATGTTGTTTGCTATTTGCTGAAGAAGACTGTACATAAAAGTCCTCGAGGTCGCTCAAGAATATAAGCAGGTGTTTTTTGCACATGCCAGAAAAATGGTGGCTTCTTTTTCTCGCTTAATGGAAAATAAGGTACAGACGTTAAACTGATTTATATAAGAAAATAAGTTGGTTTATTGCTATAAATGTTTTATCTTAAGAATAAATCCGAAAAATGACATATCCTGATTTATTCTGGATTTATCATTATTTATGTAATTTTGGATTATTCATAAAAAAGGGATCGCCCCTAGTAAGTAAAATAGTTTAAATATCAAGCCAATCATTTAGATGGAAGTCTGGACAATTTTTTTTTTTATTTATAAAATGTATGTTTAATATTTAAAATTTATAATATTGGTGTAAAAATAATTATTTTTGTAATTAAATTACTGTCTAATAAAAAAATATAAGTAAATGATTAGATAGACTACTTGAACCTCAATTGAAAGATCGAATAACTATCTAACATTCAATGTAACTAATTAGTAGACATTTAGATAATTGACTTCTGTTACACTTTATCCAACCAAGTGTGTGTGCTTCTTCTATATAAATATTTTCCATATTTTCTATTTTTTTTTATTTTTTCTATAACTATTTAAATAGAAAAATTCATCAATATTCTAATATTCCTTAAAATATGCAGATCGGACCGGATTTGGTTTCGGCCCATCTGAAATCGATCCTTCAGGACCGGCCCAATACGGCCCGATTTTAACGTTTTCCTGATCCATTTCAAACCCTCTTTCTTAGGGTTTCTGGCAATTCGGGTCTCCTCGCTCTCTCTCTCTTGGTAGCAGCGGCAGCTGCGACGGCGGCGATCTCCGGCGAACCATGGTTCATGTGAGCTTCTACCGCAACTGTAAGCCTCTAAGATCTCTATCCTCTTGTTCCGCGACCTCGATCCATATATTCGCCTTTTCTTTCATCATGCTGGCAGATCTCATGTTTTTTCTCCGAAATTTCCCGCCTTTATTGCTCATCACGCAAGAAAAGCTCATAGACTAGCGCAAATTAGGGTTTTGAGATTGTTTACTGGTGGTTTTCCAGATGGGAAAACGTTCAAGAAGCCCCGCAGGCCGTACGAGAAGGAGCGGCTCGACGCAGAGCTGAAGCTTGTCGGGGAGTACGGGCTGAGGAACAAGAGGGAGCTCTGGAGGGTGCAGTACGCGCTGAGCCGCATCAGGAATGCTGCCAGGGAGCTGTTGACCTTGGACGAGAAGAACTCTCGCCGGATTTTCGAGGGCGAGGCGCTGATGCGGCGCATGTTCCGCTACGGCCTCTTAGACGAGGGCCAGAACAAGCTCGACTATGTTCTTGCTCTTACGGTGGAGAACTTCCTCGAGAGGCGTCTCCAAACGCTGGTGTTTAAGTCTGGGATGGCCAAGTCCATCCATCACGCTCGGGTGCTCATCAGGCAGCGGCACATCAGGTATGCATTTTCTTGGATGAATTCTGGTGTGCATTACTGCCTGTTTTGGTTACATGTATTCAAGTAACGTATCTAAATTTTAACTTTATCAAAATTATAGTCATAGTGAAGTTTATGGCTTGGTGATCTAATTGGAAAATAGTTGGATTGTAAGAAGCATGATTAAATCTATGAATCAACTGAGTTCTGGTGATAATATACATGTAATTTTCGTGTTGGCATTGATGCTTTGTGTTTCTCATGGAGGATTGGGTTATGGAAAAATGGTATACTAGAAGCTAATGATATGTTAAAGCTTGCAATGCCAAGTTCTTAATGTACATGAAAAGCACATAATGGGTTAGGTTTAAGTTTCATATATTTGCTTTTGCTTGTATTTTTTTATGACGTTTTCGTTTGCTCTTGCATAGCACTCCCAAAAGTTTTGGACCACTAATTCGAATTTTATTTGTTGTATGATCTTTCCTCAGTTGCAGAAATTGAGGTCCATGTTTCTTCCTTGACTAGGTTTTGGGCGAGTTTCAGTTGTTTCAGTCTTGGTTGTCTACTCAGGATGCTGCATATTATAACTTTTGCAACTCAAGTTATATAGCTCTTGCAACTCAAGTCTGTGCGCTCTTCAGTAGTCTGTTAGTTGCTTAGTTGTTATAAATACCTAAATGATTTTCATTCGGAGATCTAGTATCCATCAATACCTTCTAGTATGCACTGTTTGGCTCCTATGATTAAGTTTGTAATGAGGAGTTGCTGTTAAATGGAGGGAAAAAGGTAACTTGATTTTTGCAGTTGAATGAGGTTAAGTTCAAGTAAAATCTAAATGTACTCTAGAGGTGTTTGAATGATATTCCAGGGCTAATATGTGTTCCTAGTTGGTACATGTGAGAATAGTTGACCCATGGTTAACCGGGATGCTCCCCTATTTGTCCATTATCTGGGGATGACCCAGGGGTAAACCTGAACCTAATTGTGCTTTGAGGATTAAGAAATTTAATGATTTGGAGATGGCAAAGGGTTTTGTATTCTCTTGACCTTATGCTTACCCTCGCTTCTATATCTGAGTTTAAGCCATGGATCTTAACAAGGGTAAAGCATGTGTTCCTCACCCTTCAGCTTAGATAGAAATGATTTGTTGTATTATGGGAATTTCGTGATCCATGAATATTTGTAGCTTAGTGCAATCAATGTTATTTCACCAGCATGAATTGAATGTTAGTTTTTTTTTTTTTTTTTTTTTTTTGAGAGAGAGAGAGAAGGGGGAGAGGGGATGTTGTCCGTTTAGGTATTCTAATGAAACAGTTACACACCTGTACACATGAAAGCAGGACCTGTCAAATTTTATGCAAATAGATCTGATATTTTTCTTTGAATCAGGGTTGGGAGGCAGATTGTGAACATTCCGTCCTTCATGGTGCGGGTGGAATCTGCTAAGCACATTGACTTTGCTCTCACAAGCCCCTTCGGTCAGGGACGACCTGGAAGGGTGAAGAGAAAGAACATGAGGGCTGCAGCCAAGAAGGCATCTGGAGGCGATGACGAGGACGAAGACGAGGAGTGAGCATTAGATGTGGTAATAGTAGTACGTCACTAAGCAGCTTGTCTGCACTAGGTTGGAGTTTCTGGTTGGTTTAGAACTGAGGATCATGTTTATGTTTATTATTAGCTTGGAATTTTGTCAGGCCTTTTTTATCCTTTTATTTTGGTGTGGGCATGTTTTGATATAATAAGCATATTTCCTTTTTATTGGCACTTAAGTATATCTTCTTCCTAGAGTCAAGACTTTGTTTGTGACATTCAATTTTGTTATGTTATACTTATTTAATGGGCTTCTCATGTGATCTTTTATGATTAATCATGAGTTTTGAGGCACAGTTATGTTTTAGCTAGGTAACCTGGGCAGATGCCTTTTTGGGGTGTTGAATGTTGCTGATCAAATAGATAGACACCTATCTTCTTGTCATTAGCAAAACAACTTGTTATTTTATTGCAAGAAAACAAAATTGTCAAGTATGTCTTGGTTCGTATCTCACGCAATCAAGTTATACATTTTTATTCAGATTTTTTCTCCGGTTAAAAAGTTCCATTTTTTTTTTTTTTATTAAATTTTCTAAAACTTCAAATAATTTACTAATAAAGCTTGCTCGCCATGCAGATCTTGAAACCAAGCCAGATCTTAATTGACTGCCTATGAGTTAGATGTATAATACAAAACTACTGAAATATCTTAACTTCTGATATGATAATTGTCTAATTTTGGAGCACGAAGTGATGGCTTATTGCAATAGCCCTTTGAAGAAGTCAGTCAGACGCATGCAAATATCAGAAGCTGAGGGGTTATCTATCGGCTTGTCATTGGATTTTACAAGTTGAGCCCATTTAAAATATGATCATATTTTAAATCTCGGCTGAACTGAAATATTTTAATTTCAGCTGATGTCGAAACATTTCGGCAGTAATTGATTTTATTGATGGTACTGTTCAGACTTAAGCATAATATTTAATTTTTTATATTAATTTTATATCAAAATTTTTGTTTAGTTCAATTGATTAAGACATTAATCCTTCTCCGAGAAGACAAAGGTTTGAGCTTGTCTTATCAAAAGTTTTGTTTTTCCATATTTGAAGTATTTTTTTTAAACAAAAAATTTTTTTTGTTTAATAAATTTTTAAAAATATATGTATATAAATTATTTTTAAATATTTTAAATTAAAATTCAAAGTTTAATAAAAAAAAAATTAAAAATAATTTGGTCGAAACTAGCACCGAAATGGTTTCGATTGAAATAATCAAAATAACGGAAATGTATTGATTTTTTTGGGAGTTGAAACCGATTCTGAAATCAAGATTTAAAAGTTTAGTTTAAAGTTGGTCTAAAATACCCAATAAATTTTAATGGACAACTCAGTTGGATTTTAAAATTATTTAAAAAAATTATTGGAGATCAGGTTTAAGTTGAGATATGTTAATTTATTTTTAGGTATTATTTTAGTATGTCATTAGAAACAATAAATATAGATATTGACGGATCTTATTGAACCTAATTAAATTTAACAAATTGAATTTTAAAAGAAATTAATATATTATTTTATATTTTACATGCTTGTTTGATATTTGCATTTGGATTGGAAAGAAATTTTCCGTCACGATCCAGAGTGATTCGAGTGTTGAGATTTACCGCCGACGGAGATGAAGGAGCAGAAATCTCGGGGAAGATTAGGAAAATAATTGTGTTGGAGAACAAGATCAGACATCAAATCCAAATGTGCCAGTTGAAACTAGCAGAAATCTGGAAGCATTGATGTGACACTCTTTACGGTTGTGTGTCCCGATCAGCAGGCTCTCAACAACAAGTCTTAATTATTCGTGCTCGCTGTTCCTTGGCGGTTGGCGGTCGTTACAGTTGGAAGGGTTTTTTTTTTTTTTTTTTTTTTTTTTTAAAAAAAATAATATTTGCATATACACCCCTACAATTGAAGCTATTCGTGTTCGTACCCTTTTGAACATTGAAATGGTAGATTTTCCGAGGACGTCGGTACGCGATCTGCTCCATACGTTCGTGGTTCATCAGCTGATGACGTGATTCTGGCGATGAATTAGGCAGCGATGATACTTGTCGTGAGGCGAAAAATGACACTCGGTGTGTGATTTTGCGTGGGACATTGAGTCACATGAGCATTGTACGTGTTGATAGCTTTGAAACTGTGTAGGGGGTCGGCTAATGACCTAAAAGAGAACTAACATTGAGCTTGGCAACAAACAATGTCTATGCATTACTTGCCGTGGGATTTTATGCAAGCAGCTCCCTTTCATTTTGCAGAATTTGTGGACTACTCCTTTGCATCACTGAAAATTTATATATATATATATATCAGGCGATAAATTTTGTATATTAACGTATAATTAATTGTCTTTGCACGAACAGAGAGTAAGGCGACGATCGAACGGGTGCAGAGTTCGTGCGATAAAATATTTTCCATGACTAACCAATTCATTTTTTGGAGCGAAATGCAAATACTACCCCTATTTGCAGCCGTGCATGCAAGAAAAAGGACGAAAGCCATTCAAACATTGTCAAGACGGAGACATTGCTTCGGAGCTTGGCCTTTAAAATACAAGTGTATCTAATCTCTTCTTTCTCCTTATTAAAATTGTCCTTGAAACCCTAATATATCACCCGCAGCATGCTCCGCCTTCACCGTCAACACAAGCTCGACATTTGAACCCAGTGGGCCACTGGATTCACCGTAAGTTTCAACATCTATGGTGGCTTAAGCGGGTAAAATCTACAGAGAGAGATGTTGATAGTTGTTGGTTTAATTGTGTCTCAAATTCGGATTTTTCGAATAGTCTTAATTATATTAAGAAGTTATTTAGTGAGCTTAATCCTTATCTAGATTTATCTCCTACTAGAAGACTTAAATTAGTAGAAGTCTTATTTGAATCAGTCTTCTACTTTGACTCAAACATCATCAGGCAACACCTATAAATACACTATTGATGTAAGGGTTTCAATAGAGTGAGAGAGATATATATATAGATCAATACTCTCAATACGTTTTGTGACGGTTAGACTACTTAGTCTTTTGTGAGAGTCGGTGATATTGAAGTTTCATCTCCATCGTTATAATCTTCTCTTTTCTCTTCTCATCAATACAATATCCTCTGGATCGTCTTCGCCACATATATCTCTTGTGTGCTATCTTTTCTCCTTTTCTGTTCTTCCTCTATATCGTGAATTGTGGTGGACATCAATATTTTCCGCAACAAGTGGCATCAGAGCTTGGTTCAATATGTCTATTATGAAGTTCGATATAGAGAAATTCAATGGAAAACAAAAATTTTCTATTTGGCAGGTAAGAGTTCGTGCAATTCTTATTCAACAAGGATTGAGAAATACATTAGAGGACGTCAAGCCTGAAGATGTCGCTGAAAGTGTCTGGGATAACCAGAAGGCTAGTGCACATAGCACAATCATCCTCAGTCTCACTGATGAGATACTCTATCCGTTTCTTGATGAAACATCACCTTCAGAGTTATGAAAAAAGCTGGAGAAACAGTATATGAGTAAGTCTATCTCAAATCGAGTTTATTTAAAGCAAAAACTCTTTAATTTTCGAATGACAGAAGGTACGAATATAGTCGATCATCTTAATGCTTTCAATAAACTCATCTCTCAATTGTTAAGCATTGATGTTAAAATTGAAGATGAAAACAAGACAATTATTTTATTATCGTCTTTACCTCCTTCTCTTGAGAATCTTAAAACTACTCTCATGTATGGGAAAGATTTGAAATTTGACGATATTTCTGCTGCCCTTCTATCTAATGAATATTTGAAAAAGATTGGAGGGGATGTGTCACACTCAGAAGCATTAATTGTCAGAGGTTGTACCAAAGAAAGATCAAGGACATGTTGTTCTAGATCCAAATCCAAAGAAATAAATTGCAGGTATTATAAGAAGATGGGACATGCAATTAAAGATTGTTGGAAGCTCAAAGCAAAGAAAGAAAGAGAATCTCAATTTAAAGATCAAGCCAAAGAACAAGTGTCAGTTGTTGAGGGGAGTTCTGATGATAATTTGGGTAACGTTCTCTCTATTAGTTCTAATTTTGATCGTTACCATGATATTTGGATTCTTAATTTTGGTTGTTTTTACCACATGTGTCTTAATAAGGATTGGTTTGAGACTACAAGTCCTATGATGATGGTTTGGTTTTGATGGATAATAACAATCCATGCAAAACTGTTGGAATTGGAACAATCAAAATTAAGATATTTGATAATATTATTAGAACTCTTACTGATGTTAGACATGTTTCTGATTTGAAAAAGAATTTGATCTCTTTGGGTGCTCTGGATTCTGCTAGTTATAAGTATTCTGCTGAAGGTGGAGTTCTTAAGGTTGCTAAAGGCTCATTGATAGTGATGAAGGGCCTAAAGCATGAAAATTTGTATGAGTTAGTAGGAAAAACCGTTACAGGTGGAGTAGCAATTTCTCAGGCTTCTTCTTCTGATATGACCCACTTATGGCATATGCGTCTCGGTCATATGAGTGAGTAAGGTTTAAACGAGTTCAACAAAAGAAAATTACTGAAAGGTCTCAACTCATGCAAATTGAATTTCTGCGAGCATTGTCTTTATGGTAAATAGTCCAAGGTAAAGTTTAACACCGATACTCATTGCACTAAAGGCTTAATTGATTATATTCATTCTGATATGTGGTGCTCTCCTATTCCATCAAAATCTAGTGCTCGTTATTTTGTCAGTTTTATTGATGATTTTTCCAGAAAAGTGTGGATTTATTTTTTGCATCACAAAGCTGAAGTGTTTTCTGTTTTCAAATGGTGGAAAACTTCAGTTGAAAAAAGAACTTGTAGAAAAATCAAATATCTCAGAAGTGATAATGGCGGAGAGTACAAATCAATAGAATTTCTCAAATTCTGTGAAGATGAAGACATCAAACGACACTTTACCATTCCAGTAAAACCTCAACAAAATGGTGTGGCTGAAAGGATGAATATAACCTTGTTGGAGAAAGCACGTACTATGCTCAGTACAATTAATCTTGATAAAGTTTTTTGGGCAGAAGCAGTCAATACAACATGCTTCATTGTGAATCGCTCTCCTCAAACAGCTATTAATTGCAAGACTCCTGAAGAGGTATGGACTGGTCAACCTGTAAATTATTCTTCTTTAAAGATTTTTGGTTGCCCTACTTATGTGCATGTTATCAAGGATAAGTTAGATGCACGTTCCAAAAAGTGCATTTTCCTGGGTTATGCCAAAGGCGTCAAAGGCTATCGTTTGTGAGATCCTACTATTTCAAATGTAATTATTGAGAGAAATATAGTATTTGATGAAAGTGTTATGCTAAAATCTCTCAGGAAAGATCCCAATGATATAATGCAAGTGGAGGTGGAATATGTAGTTTCTTCAGAAGAAGATATTCAGGGTATGCACAACTCTCAAGAAAATTCTAAGAATCAAGTTTCTGAAAAGACTCCACTTCGAAGATCTCAAAGAAAAATAAAGCCATCTGAAAGGTATGGTTTTGAAAATATGGTAGATTTTACTTTAGTTACTGATAATGGTGATTCTTCTTCCTATAAAGAAGCAGTGCAGGATAAGAATTCTTCTTAGTGGCAAGCTGTTATGAATGAAGATGGATTCTATTCAAAAGAACCATACTTAGAATCTGGTGAAATTACCAGAAGGTAACGACAAATACATCTATTGAAGATTCAAATTCAAAGAATAAGATGATTCGAGCCAAGGTGGAGATTGTTGGCTTAATTGTGTCTCGAATCCGGATTTTCCGAAGAGTCTTAATTATATTAAGAAGTTATTTAGTGGGCCTAATCCTTATCTAGATTTATCTTCTACTAGAAGACTTAAATTAGTAGAAGTCTTATTCGAGTCAGTCTTCTACTTTGACTCAAACATCATCAGGCAACACCTATAAATACACTATTGATGTAAGGATTTCAATAGAGTGAGAGAGATATATATATATAGATCAATACTCTCAATACGTCTTGTGACGGTTAGACTACTTAGTCTTTTGTGAGAGTCAGTGATATTGAAGTTTCGTCTCCATCGTTATAATCTTCTCTTTTCTCTTCTCACCAATACAATATCATCTGGATCGTCTTCGCCATATATATCTCTTGTGTGTTATCTTTTCTCCTTTTCTATTTTTCCTCTATATCGTGAATTGTGATGAACATCAATATTTTCCGCAACAGAAAATAACATGACTTGTCAGTGCAGCCTATGTATGCGTGTGTACTACATCCACCAAGTATGACTTCGATCACAACCCTTAATAAGGTCTCTCTGAGACGGGAAATCTTGTGTGCCCTACATTTTATTTCATTTTTCTAATGAGTTTTGATTTGTACGATTATTGCTCCAAGGGAAGAAGAAACGAAGGTTCCTACAATTAGGGTAAGCTCACCCTCGCCCTTGTGGTTTAAGGGCAAACGAGGGGTGGAAGAACCATGTGGGTGCCCTAGATTAGTCAATCCCAATTGATAAGCCTTCTGTTTGTCATGTTACCTCTCTAATGAAAAACTGTCCTTCCCTTCTCGATCTGTAGTTTTCTAGGACCGAAGGACAAAGGTTCCTAGAGATTGAGAACCGTCTTCCTCCGTTTTAATGTCGGGCTCGGGTTCGGGCTCGAGCTCCCCGGGCCTGGGCCCAGGTCTTGGCCATTGATCAAATTTGTACGCTTCGTGCCACCGAGCGAATGACATTTGAGCGTTCGCCTGAGACTACATCGACTTCAATTGGATAAATGGATTGCCTCGTAAACTGCACCCACGGGGATGAACGTAGTGGGTCATGGCCCAACATGTCGGGCCCAAGTGTCACGTCATCGGCCACGGGCCGTCACATGGAGGTGCCCGAATGCCAGCTTGGCCCACCCGAGAGACCGACACGTGGTGTCTGCTCCACATTGGACAGACAACACTATAGTCCGCCATCCCTGTGCCGGCAAATCCGGCCCCGCAATGTGACTAACAATTTGAGGTAACGTGAATCACAGGTTAAGCTCGACCAAATCGAGAAATTTCATCTTTTAATCTACCATTTTTTAAGTTCCGGTCGACGCCTCGGGATTCGATTTCGCTAGTTTGCTTGCTACAGATTGACCCGAGTTCTATGGTTCTATCCGGTTCGAACTGGTTCAATAGATTCAGATCTTGTTTCGAACATGGAGCGAAGAACAAGTGGGTGGACCTATTCCAACGCAACAAGAGACACTAAGGCATCTTTTGGGTACAATGTGAAAAAAAAAAAAAAATTGCAATTCCACAACCACCAACACTGAGCTATCATTTAATTCCGGATCAGAATCAAGATTAATAAATTATTTTTATAAATTAATATTTTTTTTATTAAAATTAATGATTTAATAATTTAAAATTCAAAAAAATATTTAATTTAATATATAATATAAAATAAATAATATTAATTTTATAAAATAAAAAAATAATTTTGAAATAAACTAAGTCTGATCTAGTCTCAAATCAAACGAACCTAAAGTTTCAGGTAAACCTGGTCATTAAAAATTATTTAAAAATTAAAAAATTAAAAAAATATTTGTGGGCTCGCCAGGACGTCAGGAGGGGACGATGTGGGCCCGTGAATCTTTCTCAATATATGTTTTCCCCGACTTGCCTTTCAAACTCTCCTCCAACTCGTCTTCCTCACTTCCTTCTCCCAGTTCCTCCACTTCCCTTGGTTCCAACCCTGAAAGAGAGAAAGCAACAGACAGGAGGAAGACATGTCTTCCAGGAGGTCGAGGATCAGCGAGGAGGAGATCAACGAGCTCATCTCCAAGCTCCAGTCCCTCCTCCCCGAGTCCCGCCGCCGCAGCGCCGGCAGAGTAAGCCAGCCAGCCGTCTCACAATGCAACAATGTCTTCTCCTATTTTTCACCTCATACAAAAACTGATCCTTTCGTGCAACTTACAATGCATTGCAGGCCTCCGCGTCGAAGCTGCTGAAGGAGACGTGCAGCTACATCAAGAGCCTGCACCGGGAGGTCGACGACCTCAGCGACCGGCTCTCTGACCTCATGGCCACCATGGACACCAACAGCGCCCAAGCGGAGGTCATCCGAGGCCTCCTGAGATCATAAATATTAAGGAATGCAGAAGAAGACGAAGAAGAAAGCCCCTTTGGACTTTAACTTCTTATTGCAGTGTAGGGTTTGAAGCTCTAGTCATATAGCTAATTTTCATTTAGATTTTATTTCCCTTGTTGAGTTGTTTTCCTCCATGAACGAGCATGGTTGAGCTTTGGAGCGTAATCTCCTTATCATCTTGTTTTCTAAATATTTATATATATAGTTGTTACTTACAAGTGGTTTCCTGTCTCCAGATCCATGACTATGCACGCGACATTTTTCTTTTGTTTATTAAAGTATGATACTTGATCCCAGTGTGTCCTTATTAAGGATTGGCAACAAATTATAGAAGAATATCCTAACGATAGTTAGATTTGTTTTGTCCCATTTAGTCCCATACTGTGGCCGACGAACGACAAGAAGGTCCGTATCAAAATAGAGCAATAGAAAAGGCGCAAAATCGGTGGGTTTGGAGCGGGAATGCGACAAAGCAATAACATCGAGAATGCAACCTGTTGATGACACAGAGAGAATGATTTGCGTAGTTTCATCTGGTGGAGTGACTGATGAACGAGGAAAACAATATAAAAATGTTGAAATATAGAAGAATGGTGTGTGGCATGGGAATGAGCCAAAACAAAGCAAAAATATTGAACAGTGCGAGTTGTTCATGAGATTAAGAGAATGATCAGACTGATTTCATCTAATAGATTGTCTGACTAGCGGCGAAAACAACTCTATAAAACAATATTAGGAAGCAGAGATGGCCAAGTTGGAAGAAATTGGGAATGAGTCAAAACAGGGCAACAATATCAAGGAAGAACAAGACAGGAGCAATCGCGGCGAGGATCTAGCGGTAAAGCAGAGTGGTTGGTATCAAGGATGATAGCATGGGGCCCAAGCTGAGGGAGTACTGCCACTTTTGGGGGAGAAAGAGGGGAGCTTATCGGAGCACTAATCTCAGGACAAGGAGCTTCCAGAAAATAGAGAGGAGGAAGAAGAAGAAGAATGGAGACTTGGAGGAGCTTAGGGTCTAATAATGGAGGCCAAGGTGAGAGAGAGAGAGAGAGAGAGGGACAAGAAGAGGTGAATCTAATTGAGAAGAGACGTTTCAAAATTAGAATGAGATTCTTCACAGGTTTGGAGGCCGTGGGATCTTAATTGTGGGAATAGCCAAGGGTCTGAACACCTTCAATTGTGCTGTGGCATTATATGACACAACAATTAGATGACAGACATACCACGCGAACCAAATCCATACCCAGAGATTGAAGTGGTATACGGTTCGCATTAGGCAGTGGCAAACTGGAGCAAGAGCTGGAAAAGCAAACTCAAAAAACTCCAACTAAAAGCAAATGTATTGATTTACTGTCATCTAAGAAACCAGGAGTAGAAAAAATTAATTAAATTATCTCAGACACATCAAAATTTATCTTTGAAAGATGAACAAAAACCACTGGCAAATCATGAAGTTCTAAAACTAGCACAAGATTCAACAAGGCAAAATTCTGGGATTACTACCAATGCTCATTCCTCATCTTCCTCCTCATCACCATCACCTGCTGCAGCCTTCTTGGATGCAGCCCTGAGGTTCTTTCTCTTGACCCTTCCAGGGCGGCCCTGACCTAGGGGGCTAGTAAGGGCAAAGTCAATATGTTTCGCAGATTCTACCCTCACCATGAAGGATGGAATGTTCACAATCTGTCGCCCAACTCTGCCAAGGATGCAAAACTCAGGTTACAGGGATTTTATGAGCAGTCCAACCTTGGATCAAGTTTTTTCACAAAATTATAATGAAACAACTATAATGCAAAATCATTTAAAACGGCAACCTTGGAGAATACTAGCAAAGAAATAGTTTGACTAATGAATGTATATCTTTAACTCTGATATTGAAAAATAAAGCAGCCTGAAAGTAAAAGAGGCTTTCAAACTAGGGAACAAACAAACACACTAACCAAAAGAGGGATATCACATCGACATCCTCATTACCCCAGGATGACAAATATTAACTAAGAACCAACAGAAACACAAAACAGCATTTGCAATCTAATCATATGTAACAAGGTGCAGGTCCATCTCGTATTATCATTTGCAATCCAATCCCATCGTAAGTCATGGGCTGGATATCACTAAAGAAAAGACTCTAAAACAAAAAAAGAAAAATAAGGAAAAGAAATAACACAAACTGAAAATAAGTAAGCAAGCATCAAAGATCAAGTTTGAACTACAGTTACACTCAGAATCAAATTTCTTCATTACATAGTGGTTATAAAACCTTACAAAAATATGATTTATCATATTAACAAAAATATACAATAAGAGTATCCAATGCGAGAAGGAGAGACTTTTTATTCCACAAACAATATTTTTCAGCCAAGTGAATTTCATCAAGACAATCTTATTGAACATTACCACAAGCAGGATTACAAAAACTAAATTAAGAACTAAAGTCGAAGGACTGCATCCGATTATTAAAAGACCTAAAAACACCAAAAAATTTCCTCGAACAAATTGAAATGAAAAGACGTGAGAGAGCATCAAAGGACAATTTTGGAGATCAAATGCCTTGCGTGAATATTTTTTAACATACTATTATCTTAGTAAGATATGATAAGAGCATTCAGAATGAGTAGGAGAGACATTTTAATCCACACATAATAATTTTCAGCCAAGCAAATTTCATCATGATGCTCTTATCAACAATTGCCAAGAGCAAAATGACAAAAACAAAATTAAAAGCCAAAGTTTACAAACTGAATTTCACTAATAAGAGATCCTAAAACACAAAACGTTTTCTAAAAACAATTGAACTGAAAAGTGTGCGAGAGCATCAAAGGTCAACTTTGAAATAAGTAGCCCTCAATATAAAATATCATGATTACATAGGATAACCATAGAAGAACATTTTTAACATGCCAATAGCAAGATATGATATGAGCATTCAGAATGAGTAAGAGAGACATTTTAATCCACACATAATAATTTTCAGCCAAGCGAATTTCATCATGATGCTCTTATCAACAATTGTCAAGAGGGCAATGACAAAAACAAAGTTAAAAACTGAAGTTTAAAGACTGAATTTCACTAATAAGATATCATAAAACACAAAACGTTTTATAAAAACAATTGAACTGAAAAGTGTGAGACAGCATCAAAGGTCAACTTTAAAATAAGTGGCCCTCAATATAAATATCTTGATTATATACAATAACCTTAGAAGAGCATTTTTAACATGCCAATAGCAAGATATGATATGAGCATTCAGAATGAGAAGGAGAGACATTTTAATCCACATATGATATTTTTCAACCAATTGAATCTCGTCATAATGCTCTTATCAACCGTTGCAACAAGTACAACGACAAAATAAAAAATTAAGAACTTGAAAACTTGAAGCCTTTAAACAATTAAACATCACAAGAAGAAATAGAAAAGAGGGCAAAATAGAGATACAAGAATGATATTCATAACAAAGTTGCAAAACTTGTGTTCATATTGAACTATTTGTACAACACCTGGTTAGTTATAAAAAAATAATTTTGACCAAGCAGATTCTTAGAACAAAGATATTCAAATCACAAACAACGAAATCAGTCTAGTTCCATAGAGTCTGATAATTAAATTAGAACATTTGATTTCTAACTGACAAGTTTCCTCTGCATCAAGAATTTCAATGAGTTGATTAATGCATATTGAGGATTTGCCATAATAATCTAAAATGTAAAAATCATAGCACCAAAATTGAATTCTCAAACGATGGAAATGCACAAAAGGTACTATTTTCATCTCCCCATGCAATACAACTTGAACTGATATCTAGTATATAACAAGGGCGCATTGGCATTAATCCAACTCAGAGACAGTTCAATGCAAACATTCGCAGTCAAGTATGTCAGACCTAAGAGCTACTACAACATTCTCTACAACATCCAACAGATCATTATATTCTTCTAAAAGCAGAGAAAACTCATGACACAGAATGTAGCACACAACACAATCAAAACTCAAACATATACCTGATGTGACGATGCCTTATAAGCACCCGAGCATGGTGGATGGACTTCGCCATTCCAGTTTTGAACACCTGGGTCTGCAGGCGCCTCTCGAGGAAGTTCTCAACAGTGAGCGCCAGGACGTAGTCGAGTTTGTTCTGGGTCTCGTCCAGAAGCCCGTACCGATTCATCCTTCTCAGCAGCGCCTCGCCCTCAAATATCCGGCGAGGGTTCTTCTCATCCAATGTCAGCAGCTCCCTGGCAGCGTTCCTGATGCGGCTCAGCGCATACTGCACTCTCCAAAGCTCCCTCTTGTTCCTCAACCCGTACTCCCCAACCAGCTTCAGCTCGGCATCGAGCCGCTCCTTCTCGTAAGGCCTACGCGGCTTCTTGAACGTCTTCCCATCTGGAAAACCACCGCCAAATCATCGAGATCCATCACGAAAACCCTAACCTCTTGCTCAATGAGTAAGGAAATCGCAGATCTCAGAGAAAACACCGCGATCCATGGACATCGTCGCAAAAAATTACCAAAAAAATAAAAACAAATGATCGAACTCAGCAATGGGATGGTCTGTGAGGAAGAGGCTTACAGTTGCGATAAAAACTGACGTGCACCATCTCCCGTACCCGCCGCCGGCAGCTTTTGCACGGCCACAACCGTCAAGAGAGAAGAACAGGAGGTGGAGGAGAGGCGCGCGATGCTAAAAGCCAAACCCTAGAGGAACTTATATAGCCGCGCAGCTGTCGGCGGGTCGGGTTCGGGTCGGATCCATACCGGACGGGTCTCAATCCAGATTACTTCGGTTTTGGTTCGACTAGGATTAATCGGTCGAATAGAACCGATATTTGAGGCCATCAGGTCTTTATTTTGGTTCGGTTTCTTTCAGTTTCGACACTGAACCAACCGAAAAATCGACCTTATATATTAATATCATGTTTATGGAATTATGGTGTACCTAATTTGATTATTGCGTTTGATTTTTTTATTTAAGTTACTGTTTATGTTGTATACGAATTTGGTTTTGGATTGTACATAAATTTGGAGAAGGAAAGGGGTTGTACATGCAAAAAAGGAAAAAAAATTAGGGCAAAAAGTCCTTCAAATCTCTAGAGTATAAGAACTAATTTTACAAATATAGCCACAAATATGAAGACTTGAAGGTAGAAAATCAATGATTAATTATCTATAAATTGGTCAGATTAAGAGAAAAATAGTCAACTTAAAAAATATATATTTTGAATTAATTGTCCTGAATTTTTAATTTCTATTTATATATTTTTAGGTTGAAAAGGAGGGAGAATAACTCGCAAGAAAAAACCTATAACTTAAAAAAAGAGTTTTTAGTAAATAACTACTTATATTATTGTAAATTTATAAAAAATACATCTATTTATTACTATTAATAAAAAATCATTCGTCTTATACTATAAATTTACCCGAATTATAATATTCAAAAAATATTCTAATTTTATTTAATTTTACTAATTAAAATTAATATAAAAAGTTTAAATTATTCTCATTTGATTTTAGTATAAATAACTATTAAACTAATATAAAAAAGTAAGTTTTCTTAATTCAGTTTTTATCAAATATCGGTTGTTCAATTTTATGAAACTAAAAATCTAAAACTCAGTTTTATCAAACTGGTTATCCAATAATCAGAAACCAATTGTCTGAAATAAAATCGAATAAAAATAATTTGATATTTTATATTAATTTAATTTTAAAAAAATCAAAATAAATAAATTTTTAATATTTTAATTGATGTGATTTTTTGTAAATTTATAATATAAGGAGAGTGGTTCTTTGTTGATAGTGATAAAGTATATAATTTTTCATAAATTCAGAATAAAATAGATGGTTATTTACTAAAAACTCAAAAAAAAAAAAAAAAAGACGAAGTTGATGATCAAATTTACTAAAATAGATGGTTTAGAGGTGGTTATACTGTCCTATATTTTTGATGATCAAATTAAAAAGAATTCACACTATAAATAAGCGACGTTAAATTTATTTACCTCCAGATGACAAACGAAGTTGATGGATAGGGATACAAACGGAATAAAAAAAATATATATTTATAATTGTAATGTTAATACAACATTATCATTATTTATATATAATATTTATATTTTTTGTCTTTGATAAAATTCATGTGCACCCTTAATATTTTTTACATTTTCAATATTAATATAATATCAATTTTTAAATTAAAATATTTTTCGCCATTTTTGTTGAAGCTAATTTAAATATATTTATGGGACGTTGAAATTTAAGTTATTCAAATAACATCTCAATAAATACAAATAAGCATATGACTTTATATTCCAAAATACAAAGAATAATTAATACAACAATACAAAAGAATAATTAACACAAATACAACTTTTGGTTTTAAGACAAATAATATATTTTGTCTACTGTTATATGTTACTTTATTCTCCAAAATAACTATAAAATATATAAAATATTATTTTGATTCGTAAAATTATTAAAAATATTAAAAATTTGTATATAATTTGTTTGTTTGTAAAAAATTTGAAAGTGAGATCACTTCCCTTCATTCTCGATGTTTGGTTGTCCAGAGTAATTTTTTAAAAATCAATTTACTTTCAATTACTTCCAAGATGAAAATAAAAAAAAAAATTTATTTTCATTTTTTATTTGAAATGACTTCTAGAAATGGATCTATTAATGTTTTGAATTATAATAATATCAATAATATTACATATAATAACAATATATATATCAAAAAAAATATTATTGATGAAACAATTAGATAAATAATATTTTATATATTAATAATTATATTTTTAAAAAGTACAAAAAGTGAATTACTTCCAATTATTATAAAAAATGAGTCAGAGAAAGAAAAAGTAAATGATTAATAATCTCATATATAATAACAGTATTTTTTAAAACATTATTTATAAGTTTTGAAATGAATAATATCTATATATTAATAGTTATAAATTTAAAATATATTATCATCTAATTAAACGTTAAAAATAGTTTTCTAAAAATATATATTTTTTTACATTTTTTTTGCTTTGGACCACCAAACAACCTGTTAGTCATCTACAACAAACACCTAAAAAAGGTTCAATTGCATATAAATCTTTGAAATTTTATTAAATTATATATTTTTTTTCTGGAAATTTAAAAAAATTGCATATACCTTTTCAAAATCTTATCAAATTGTATATTTCTTCTTGAAAGTTAAAAATTATATATAATTCCTTAAAATATTGTCAAATTACATATTTTTTTCTTAAAATTTGAAAATTTACACATTTAATTCCTTAAAATATTGTCGAATTACATATTTTTTTTCTTAAAATTTGAAAATCTACACATAGCTCTTGAAAAAATTTTAAATTACATATTTCTACTCTAATTTTAAAATTTTAATATTTTTTACATTACGGGATATGCTATAAAAATTTTAGCAAGTATATATTTATTGTTAGAATTAAGAATGTTTGGAGAATATATATTGTTTAACATCATTCAGACATAAATAAAAGAGGTAATTACGTACACCCCCCTAATTAGGGCTAATTATGTATACCCCCGTAATTTCCGTAATTATCCACACTGCTCTCATTTTCAAAATCTTTACCAACACCGCCTTGATTGTTATTTAATCAAAATTTTCTCCAAAAATTTCAATTTTACTCTCCATTATTTTTACAATTAAACCCCTAAAAACTTATCTTCTCACTCTTATTTTTTTCTCCCGAAATATTTATAAATAAGCCCTTAAAATATTTTTATTTACAAAAAAGTCCAAATGTTAATATTTTTTCAAAAAAACATTTATAAAGGAGCTGAAATATTTTAAATATTATATAAATAAACCCTAATATTTGTATATTTACAAATAAGCACCTTGAATTTTTTTATTTATAAAAAAGTCCAAATGTTAATATTTTTATACGAAAATTTATAAAAAGGACCTTAAATATTTTGAATATTTTATAAATAAACCCAATATAAGAAATTTAGTTACAAATCATATATTTGTGAACTTACAAATAAGTCCCTTGAATTTTTTTATTGATAACTAAGTCAAAAATTTATAACTTTTAAAAAAATTAACAAACAAGAGTTGAAAGTATTAAAACTTAAAATTTTAAAATACAACTTCAATATTTTCTATATTTACAAATAGACCCCTCAAATTATTTTATTTATAAATAAGCCCAACTTTTATCAATTTGTTAATAAATTTTCACAATATTAGTGTTTTAAAAATTAAAATTTTGAATTACAAACTTAGTATTTGTATATTTACAAATAGACCCCGTGAATATTTTTATTTATAAATAAGTTTAAATTACAAGTTTAATATTTGTACATTTATAAATAGACCCCTAAAACATATTTAATTATAAATAAGTCCAAATTTTATTAGTTTTTAAATAAAATTTTACAAAGAAAATATTGAAGATTTTAAAACTTAAAATTTGAAATTACAAGTTTCATATTTGGATATTTACAAATAGACCCCTTGAATATTTTTATTTATAAATAAGTCTAAATTTTAATCATTTTTAAAATTAAATTTTACAAAAAAGACATTGAAGATTTTAAAACTTAAAATTTGAAATTACAAGTTTCATATTTGTATATTTATAAATAGACCCCTTGAATATTTTTATTTATAAATAAGTCTAAATTTTTTATCATATTTTAAATAAAATTTTATAAAAAAGACATTGAAGGTTTTCAAACTTAAAATTTAAAATTATAAGTCTAACATTTGTACATTTAAAAATAAACCCCATGAATATTTTTATTTATAAAAAATTCTAAATTTTATTTATTTTAAGACTAAATTTTACGAAAAAGTCATTGATGGTTTGAAAACTTAAAATTTAAAATTACAATTTTCATGTTGTACATTTACAAATAGACCTCTTGAATATTTTTATTTATAAATAAGTATAAATTCTTTATCTTGTTTTAAACAAAATTTTACAAAAAAGACATGGAAGGTTTTCAAACTTAAAATTTAAAATTACTAGTTTGACATTTGTACATTTATAGTCCCTTAAATATTTTTATTTATAAATAAGTCCAAATTTTATTTATTTTAAAACTCAATTTTACGAATAAGTCATTGAAGGTTTGAAAACTTAAAATTTAAAATTACAACTTTCATATTGTACATTTACAAATAGACCCCTTGAATATTTTTATTTATAAATAAGTTTAAATTTTTATCATGATTTAAATAAAATTTTACAAAAAGACATTGATGGTTTTAAAACTTAAAATTTAAAACTACAAGTTTAATATTTTATACATTTAAAATTAAACCCTTTGAATATGTTTATTTATAAATAAATCCAAATTTTATCTATTTTAAAACTAAATTTTACAAATAGACCTCTCGCCGGCCGTTCCCGCACCCTCGCCGGCCGGCGTCCTTGCCGGGGCGCGGGCACCGGCGCGCTCGCCGCCCTCGCTCGCTGCTCATTTATAAATAGTTGGATTTTTTATAAACAAAAATATTTCAAGGGTTTATTTGTAAATAATTTGAGATAAAGAATGAGAGTGAGAAAATAAGTTTTTAGGGGTTTAATTGAAAAAATCATGAAGGTAAAATCAGAATTTTTTGAGAAAATTTTGATTAAATAATAATTAGGAGAGTGTAGGTAAATATTTTGAAAAGGGAGGTGGTGTGGGTAATTACGGAAAATACGGGGGGTGTACGTAATTAACCCTAATTATAGGGGGTGTACGTAATTATCCCTAAAAAAAAGATAAAAATACTCCTAATTTTGTTAGAGAAGGTTTTGGTAATTATACCATTATTACAAAAAACTCTCTTATTCCATTGAAGGATTTTTTTCATATTAAATTCTAATCCAAAATAAAATAATTAATTTGTCCTTAATTTGACTTAAATTTGATTTCAAATTAAATTTAAAATTGAGAAGTCAAATGATAATTTTATTATGACATGATTTAAATTTATTGCAGCCTAATCTTAATTACCACTAGGACTCAATTTAGGTCATATTTGAGGTTCAATGTAAATCATATATAATGCTAGTTTTTACTCATAATTTCTATCATTAATCCACATCCAATTAAAAGTATTTACATTTTTTTACTTCAACTTAAACGACATGAAATAATATATACTAAATATTATTGACTCTAATGATAAATTTACATCCAAATTTTTTTTAATATATTGAGTAATGCAAGAAAAATTATAATTTTTAAATTTGTACAATAAATATGTAGTTTGAAAAAAGATTTAGGAAGTTGTATATAATTTTTAAAGTTTTAAGAAAAAATATATAATTTGATAAAATTTTAAAGAGGTGTATGTAATTGTATAAGGTTGAAGGAAAATATGTAATTTAATAAAATTTTTAAAAGTAATAGATAATTGCTCAATAAAAAAAAAGGGTCAATTGCATACAACTCCTTAAAATCTCAATGAATTACATATTTCTGCTTAGATTACTATATCTGCTACAAAAATCTCATTGGGTGTTTATTTACCGTTAAATTGAAGAATATTTAGAGCATATTTCATTTGATACTATTTTGTGATGAATTGAAATGACAAAAATACTCTCATCTTATTAGAGAGGATGAAGTTTTTTGCAATGATATGATTTTTTTGCAGTTGTTTGCAATTACGATAATTTCGTGAAGCATAATTTGTAATTTTAATTTTGAAATTTTTACATATAATCCTTCAAGATTTATTTTATTTATGAGTAACTGCAGGAGATTTCAGTATTTACGTATAAATTTTTTACTTTAATTTAATTTAAATTTGGCAAAAAAATTTTCTTTTAGCGTTTATAAATTTTAATATAAACCCTCAAAATTTTTTATTTTATTTGTTTATAAAATCTTCTTTATTAACATCTCATTCTCATCTCTTTCTCCCAAATTTTTTAATTTTTATAAATAAATCCTTCATAAAATTCTAAATTATAAGTTTAATATTTGTATATTTACAAATACTTATTTTAAATTTTTGTTTACAAATAAGTCCAAATTCTATCATTTTTCGAACAAAATTTTATGCCTTGAAGGTTTAAAAACCTTGTGAAGAGTTTATTTCTACAAATAAACTCTCTATAAAATTTTAAGTTATAAGTTTAATATTTGTAATTTTATAAATAAGTTCCTTGAAGATTTTTTTTTATAAATAAGTCTAAATTCTATCTTTTTCAAATAAAATTTTATAAAAGAGTCCTTGAAAGTTTTAAAACTTTATGAAGGATTTACTTTTACAAATAAACTCTCTAATAAATTTTAAATTATAAAATCAATATTTGTACATTTATAAATAGATCTTTCGAAATTTTTTATTTATGAATAAGTTCAAATTTCATTTTTTTAAAAATAAAATTTTATAAAAAAATTTTAAAAGTTTTAAAACATTATATTTCAAATTAAAATTTAAATATTTATATTTACAAATAGGTCTCTTGAAGATTTTTATTTATAAGTATGTCCAAATTTTATTATTCTTCAAATAAAATTTTTCAAAAAGGATCTTAAAGGTTTTAAAATTTTACAAATAAGTCCTTATAACTAATTTTTTTAAATTACAAATCAACATCTGAAATGATAATTTGATAATAATCTACTATCAAGTTATAATCCAAAAATAAAAAAAAATGTTCATATATTCTTATATCATTTTTATGATGTAAATAACAAAAGCAAACTTACGCACATTTTTTAAAATTTCATTACACAAAATAAACTATAATTTAACTGTCCTCACACTAATTACAACTTATTTTTTGTGATGGAATATGAAAAAATATGTGTAATTTATTTCTGTTATTTGGATCATACAAATTACAGAAGAATATATGAAAGTTATTTTTGTTTTTGGATGATAATTTGATAGTATATTATTGTGAAATTATCATTTTAAGGGTTGATTATAATTAGAAAAAAGTAGATTTTTAAAAAATTAGTTGCAAGGACTTATTTGTAAAATGTTAAAATTTTTATGATACTTTTTGTAAAATTTTATTTTAAAATGATAAATTTTGGTTATATTTGTAAACAAAAATCTTCAAAGAGGCTATTTGTAAATATATAAATATTAAACTTTTGATTTAAAATTTTAAGTTTTAAATCATTAAGGTTACTTTTGTAAATTTTTATTCAAAAAATGATAAAATCTCAATTTATTTGTGAATAAAAATTTTTGAGGAAATTGTTTGTAAATATACAAATATTAAACTTATAATTTAAATTTTATTGAAGAGTTTATTTGTAAAAGTAAATCCTCTATAAAGTTTTAAAACCTTTAAGGTCCTTTTTATAAAATTTTATTTAGAAAATTATAGAATTAGATTTATTTTAGATAAAAATCTTTGAAAAATTGATTTATAAAAATATAAATAGTTAAATTGAAAATTTATGGAGGGTTTTTTATAAAAATAAACTCTCCATAAAGTTTTAAAACTCTTAAGATGTTAAATTTTTATTTGAAAAATGATTGAATTTGTACTCATTTATAAATTAAAAATTTTTGAGGGATGTATTTGTAAATATATAAATATCAAACTTATAATTAAAAATTTGATGGAGGTTTTATTTCTAAAAAATAAAGCATTTGGAAGAAAGAGAAAATGATGAGGTGTTAATAGAAAAGATTTTATAAACAAATAAAATAAAATTTTTGAGGGTTGAAATAAAAATTTACAAAGGGTGAAGAAGAAATTTTTTACCAAAATTTAAACTAAATTAGAATTTGGGGTTATACATAAATCGTGGAAACTCGGAAATTGCTCATAAATAGAATAAATTTTGTGGGGTTATATGTAAAAATTTTGAAATTAAAATTAAAAAACTCTTTATAAAATTATTGTAATTAGTAATAATTTTATAAAAATTATATCTTTACAAAAAATTCCATCACCTCTAATAAAATAAAAATATTTTTGTTATTTCAATTCATCTGAAATAATATCAAAATTTTTTAAAATTTATTGATGAATAAATACTTAAGAAAATTTTTATAATATATATGATAGGTTAAAAAAATTTGTACTTTTTACAATTTTTTTAAAAAATATACCATTCATTGTGTTATATGCAACTGATCCAAAATAAAAACATAAAAACGTCGAAAAGCCCTGCTCTCGGTCGCTCTTCTTCTCCTCGTTGGCGATGGCGTCCACCGAGCTGGAGGAGCTCCTGGGCTTCCTCTCCTCGCCCTCGCCCAAACTCAAGAAGGCTGCCCTCGACATCATCCGGGGCCTCACCGGCTCCGACGACGGCCTCGCCTCCCTTGCTGCCGCCCCCCGCACACTCGCCGTCCTGCCCCTCCTCGCCCTACTCCGCCACCCCTCCGCCCCCGACCTCGTCTCCCCTGCCACCGACGCCCTTGTCAACCTATCCCAGCACCCCACCCTTGCCCACAGCCTCGTCGAGCTCGGTGCGGTCCCCGATGCCATGGAGGTGATCTATCGGAGCGGGGTGGATCCCGGGGTTGCAAGGCGCGCCGGCATGCTTCTCGCTAATCTCACCCAGCTCGATTCCGGCGTCACCGCTCTGCTTCAGGTTGTGTTACGTAAAAAACAATAAATGGTTTATTTTGCGATGATGTTTTGATTTTTAGGTGGAAAACTAGGTTTTTCTTCTTTTCCGAAGTGCGGAATCTTCTTATCTAAAAGTAAAATTTTCGTATTTTCTCAATCTTTTGTGGAATTTTGTGATTATATGGAAGTGGAGATGAGCATCATATGCTTATAAACACTTGATACTTGAATTAGCTGTTGGATTGAATGTTAGTTGTGCTGTTGTCTCGGAAGAATAGTTTGGTTCAAAAGGCTGACCATGAATTTGTTGACTTGCAATACTGATTGCATGACTATTAATATTGAAAAATTTTGAACCTAATACCTATAACAATTTCTTTTTTCAGGTAGGAGATGATAAGATGGAAGGGTTGTATATTTCGAAGCTTGTTAAGTCGTTCTGCCGGTCGTCTTCTTCTGATGAAACAAAAGGTATGTTCATTGGTCCTGAGCTTTTTGGCTTTTGTTTTTTTTTGTTTTTTTTTTCCTTCTAATTTTTGTTCTGGTTTATGGGAGATAGGATCCTGAAGCAATGTAACTTTTGTTTTCCATGCTAGTCTCAGAATTTTCTTTCAGTTTATCGAGTTATTAAACGTATATTACAGGCTGAATATTGCTCTTTTTACTTGTATGATTGTTTATATTTTGTACGAAGTTGGCTTATCATCATTTGACAATAATCATCTTCTATGATTTTTTTTTTTTTTTTTTTTTTTTTTGCAGCAGATGATACATTTGAACATGTTGCTTTGATACTCATAAATATATCAAAAACTGAGTCTGGAAGGAAGATTCTATTGGAACCTAAGCGAGGCCTTCTAAAGCAGATTGTTTTTCAGTTTGACTCGAGAAATCCACTCAGAAAGAAGGGGGTATGCTTGACGAAGCTTGCATTAGAATTAATTTGTGTTAAGAGTCTTACTCAAAAGAATTTCATTTTCTGGCAGGTATCTGGAACTATACGTAATTGTTGTTTTGAAGCTGATAACCAGCTTCCAAATTTGCTTTTAATATCTGAGTTTTTGTGGCCTGCATTGCTTTTGCCTGTTTCAGGCAATAAGGTAATATTTGGAAGTTAAATAGCTGATTTTGCTATAATGTTTTTATTTTCTTTTTTCATGTGTTGCCATATTGGATACAGTCAAACCTTTTTTCCTCTATATATAGCAACTTCTAGCGGTGTTGTTGGGTTTCCATGCAAGAAGATAGATACGGGTTCAGCCACCTTGGCAGCATGATTATGAAAATAGAATGATAAATTACAAGCTAAAATGATCTTGTGCTAACCTTTTTACCCACTTGATTTTTCACATTCAAATTTGGTAGCTTAATGTAAAACATTAATTTAAAGAGTATTAGTAAAGAACTGCCTGCGTTATGAATTTGCAAAAAACTACTTATTTTATCACTATTAGTAAAAAAATCATTTGTTTTATACTATAAATTTGCGTTAAACCAGCTTGATTAAATATTAGAAAATATTTTACTTTAATTTATTTTTATCAATCAAATTAATATAAAAGATCAAATTATTTTCATTCAATTTTATTTTGGATAATCGATTCATAATTATCAAACAATCGTTTTGATAAAACTGGATTTTAAATTCCCAATTTTATAAAATTAATAACTGATCTCTCATAAAAACTGAAATAAAATAAATTATTTTTTATATTAACTTAATATTTCTTTAAACTAGAATCAAATGATGGACTTTTTATATAAATTTTAATTGATAAAATTGAATTAAAATAGAATTTTTTTTTATGTTTTAATTAAGGTGGGTTTTTACAACTTTATAGTATAATGTGAATGATTTTTTGCTAATAGTGATAAAATAGATGATTTCTCATAAATTCACAATAAAACTAGTGGTTATTTATTAAAATTCTAATTTAAATGCACAGTGCAATATTTAGTCAAAATATAAATATAACCTTGCATGTTATGATGCACAAACTATCAAAGAATATTAACTGCCATTATATGATAATATAAATGGTAGAAAGTAGTAGTTAACATGTTATGCAATAATTTAGTATTTTATGGCTGTATATCCCAATGACAAAAGGTTGTGTATTTAGATAATGATTCTCTGTAGATGTTAACTTACCTTTGATGGGGGAAAATACAAACCAAGAATAAGATTTTTTTTTTTTAAGTTAATTGTAGTTCAATGCAAAGACAATAGATGAAGTTGGAAACATTATCTAAACATATCAAGAAAACATGATATTATCTATTTCCTAATTTGAGTACAAAGTTGATGAAAAATGTCTTGACTAATTTGTTTTGTTATTGTTGCATGTTCTGCATTGTACTTTTCTTGTTGTTTTATTTCTTCTTTCTTTTTCCATGCTCAGAATTGGTTTGCCTCTTGTTTTTAACGTTTTTTTTCATTTTCACTTTAATGTTCATCTTAACTTTTGAATATCCTTTTCTTTTCTGAATATAACATTAGGCAGATGATTAATCTTCAAAGGCACTGTCTTGCCACCTTTATGTATCTTTGTCCCATACTATCTTTTTTGTCAAATTTCACAATGCTCAGAATGCTAAACTGATGTTGCGCTAAGGTGTCCCTGTTGACAATCCAATAGATTCTTTATACCTGATATTTCATCGCAATTTGATTTTCTTTGAGAATCTATCGCCTTTTGCATTGTCAGTTTGTGCTGTTTCAATCTTTGTTAAACAGAAAGAATCTTTTGTTGAAGTCCCTTTGGTTTTGCTAATTTCTTCAGTTTCAAATTACAAGGTTCACTTATGATTTCATTCTACTTTTATAAACTTATAATTGATTTGCTTCTATTGTTATTAATTTATGATTCAGGTTTACAGCCAGGAAGACACATCAAAAATGCCTCTTGTTCTTGCAAGTGCACTTTCTCATGAGCGAGAACCTGTTGACGATCCAGAAATTCGTGTACAGGCACTGGAAGCTATTTACTTGATTGCCTTGCAGGTTAAATTTCACATCAAATAATAATTTTTCATAGAGTGCTTACTGCTTAGGTTATTATCTTGTATAAATAAATTATATGCTACTATAAATGTTGATTTTGTGGTTTAAATCAGGGCATTATGCGATGTATTTTTGTGCCAACTGGTCTCAATTATGCTACTATAAATGTTGATTTTGTGGTTTGTTCTGTAGTAGACTAGCAATCATTTAGATCCTCTTCTGTTCTAAATTTCATTTATCTTTTTGAAACTTCTGAGTTTAATGGGATTTTTTTTTTCTCATCTATCTTAGGAAGCTGGGCGTAGAGCATTGTGGTCTGTCAATGGCCCCAGGATACTCCAAGTTGGTTATGAGGATGAAGAGGATCCGAAAGTAATGGAAGCATTTGAATCAATTGGGTCTTTGGTATTGCCCGAAGCTCAAATCCAAATATTATATGTTGGTGTGTCTTTCCTTATACGTAGAAAAATTGGCTAAAAGATGCTGAAATATACATGAGTATGGCTGTGAAGTTGTTTCTAATAGATAACCATACTTGAATACAGCCTAGGAATCCTTGAATTATCAAGTAACTAGTCTTTCTAAAATTTGTCTAATTTTTTATTATAAGTGTTTTCTCTTGCTGAAGGTTTTTTTGCCTTTGCTTATTGAACAGCTCGTCAGTGATCCTGGGTCTGAAGAGCCATGAACTAGAGGTGCTGTGTTGTAGAGTTACTTATAAATAGGTACCTTACTCTTTGGAGCTGTTATAGTTTTTGCTTCACAACAAACTTGTGTGCATGTCATGCAGCCGTCCTGTTTAGGGTTTCTTGTTGCTAGCAATTTCAACTGCACCAGTGTTTAATTTCTCTGTGAGAGACTGAACAAATTGTTTACATATGAGAACTGATGATTTAAGTAGATCCATTCTCTCTTTCTGGCAATCATTCCATTGATCACAGGTTTTTCTCTCTTTTCCAATCTAATATCTTCCTTCAGCCACTATAGAATTATTTGCAATAATAAGCCGTGTGGTGGTAATTTTTGTGTTGCTTGTGTTAGAGCAATTTCAATACTCCATAAGAATGGATTGGGGGATATTTGTGGAATACCCTCTAATATTTTGCTAGTAACTTAATTATAGTTTGGTTAATCATAATATGGAAGTCTTCATAATTATGTTCACCATTTGAATTAATCTAAAAATGCTTGACCCAACATCTATGGATTATACATGTCAAGCATTTGTTGTATCCTCCTTTTGTATGTGAATAGTCATGTGTTTGAATTTTATTGACTTTATGATTATAAAAAAAATAAACATGTTGCTTTATATTGTCTTTATGCTACGGAAAAAACATCTAGGCACCATGACCCATGACAAGTTCGACGAAATTACCATTTCCAATCCATTATTAACTCATCTTTTCAGTTATACTTTTTTTTTGTTTTGGGAACACCTATTTTCAAATGTTCAATTATTATTGTGTTCTATGACAATTATAAACGCAATTGCATCATAGCATGCAACCAATACACATCTCACAACACAAATCTCCCAACCCAAAACATCACGAATCAGCTGAAGATTTAAAATTGCACCATGTAAAAAAGCCTCAACAGAGGACAAGCTTCAAACAAATCTGCTATAACATAGTAAAAACATAGTGCACCAGATACACCCAAAGCGCTGCTACAGAGTTGAAATTGCAAACTACAAAAACCAAACAAGAGCTCTACTATTTAGAATCCTAGTATATGGATAAGACCTCCCGAGGTCATGATCAGGGAAGTCAGGAAAAAAGAAACAAGCAAGCCATGCTCGAGCAGGTGATTCTTGCACTGGTTCACACAACCAAGATATCCTAGTTTGAACTGAAAACAGTAGGCTATCACTCATCTGCTCCATTATCTTCTTGATCATTCTCGTCTGAACTCTGCTCATGAAATACGATATAATATCACATATGGCAGTCACAACTTCAATACATCATGTTTGAGATTGTTTTAACAGTGCAAATGCTTCTAGATTGAGAAATCCTTGCTGTAAAATAAGATAATCTAACCCATCTTCTAAACAGCAAAAGTAAATATAAAAGCATAAGCGGTCATAGTCAAAGAATATCATCAATGAGTAACATGAAGTTGGATGTATGGCTGCTAAACCCAAGGTTTAGGATTTCATTTGTTTGTTAGGGTTAAAGCCTTCAAGCATTGAACCTTTGCTAAACTGACAGGATTTTCTGGTATGAAATTGTTTGTAGCCAAGGCTAACAGAAATTTAACTGTTGCAAGTAAGGGTAAACATAAATTTTTGGATAAAAATCAGCCAAAAGAGACATTTGAAACGGAAGTCTAAGAAACCTGAATGTAATGGTAACCTAGGGTAAAAATGAAAAAATATAGTAAAGCAAACCTGAAATTTGATAGCATAATAAAACTCAGGGAAGAGAGGATTCATTAACAAATCTTGTGGAACCAACAAACCGTCTCAAAATGCACCCACCTCATCATCTTCCTCGTCATCGTCATCATCCTCTTCATCAAACTCATCATCATCAACCTCCTGCATCAATGAGGCAAAAATAGTGGGTCAAAACTTAAAATTACAGCAAACACAGAATAAGCTTTTGGCTATTAGTCTGAAAAAGAAGATCACCAAATTATATATGAAAACTTACATTGTTGAAGTACTTGAGAGGATTAGGCCACAAATCTTCTTTTATCACCTCGGCCACCTACATGACATGGGTTGGATGTTATTCACATTTCATCAAGGTCTCCAACAAATAATAACAATACTGGTTTGGCTAAAGAAGATGCAAAGTGGATCCTGGAAAATGAAACTAATATGGAGAATTTTTAACATAACCCCAGCAGGCTTTACCTCATCAAAAAATGATGCTGACGGGTCTTTCTCATCAATTTCAGAAAACCAGCTAAAGAAACTGCATCCAGAGGAAAGATAATAAAAAAGAAAAAATTAAAAACATGAACAGAATTAACCTGTAGGAAAAGGCAACACATATGCAACATTCAAAACAATATTTTGAACAAGAAAATATGAAATCCTAAATGTTCAGGGTAGGACAATTAACACTGTAATACTTCAACACAACGAGACAATCCCACAAACCCTCAGACAAAAGAGCAAGAGCATATTATTGTGGAATAATCATTTCACCACTTGTTCCCATTAATTAGATTGCCTGGCCTTTTTTTGGCTCTTTTTACTGTCAAAAGAAGTTTGAAAAATTGTGGGGTTGTTTGCAGGACTTCAATTCAAGAGTCTAGCAAAAACATAGGAGAAAAACCAGTGCCCGTAACAACTATTTTCCTATTTGATATGTAGTCTGTAGCCAATGTCATAAAGCACAGATTTATTCCTACCTTAATAATCACGAAAAAAGAATTTCGGAATATAGAAGATCAGGAATCTAACCTTTGTTCTGAATTGGGTCGCTTTTTCCCTTTCTTCTCATGTGCAACACCATTTGTAACATCCTACAAAAGCAATGATAAAAACATTAGTTGCCGCATTCATGCTAAAACGACCCAGGGCAAACAGCATGGCAAAGGAGAAAATGCCCTTACCATTCCCTCCTTCCACTTGATGGTTGTACCAGTTACACTAGTGATTCCATCATCACCATAGGAAATTGTTTTTGTAAGCTTTGTATCTTCAAAATACGGATTAGGGGAGAAGTGCTAATAATCAGAAAAAACTAGTTTAAAATCAACAAACATCATAAAATTACCAACCACAACAAAATATATTTCTTCAATAACAGGCAATCAAGACAAAACCAAAACTCACAAAAGTGATGGAGAAGCCAGTTTTCACATTGCTATCATCCACATCTATAAACTCCAAATGCTTCATAATCTACACCATGGAGAAAATTTAGATTACTAACGAGAATTTCAAATATAGAAAGATGAAGCGGACAGATTATTATGAAGGGCAAATGTATCCCAGTTAAGAATCCTAGATTTTTCTCAGAGACAAACCTTTTCATCATCCTTGGTCGGTAGATCACCGAGCGCAGGATGACTCAAAAACTGCAACAACCAAATATGCCAGTAAAACAAATTAAGCACTCTTCAGTCTACAAAAACACCAAACTACTAATGGCATCAAGGAACCAGTGAATATCAAGGAACTACATACAGCAGTCAACCAAAAATCCGGAATTGACTGTATAATTTCATTCCGCTTGCTGTAGACTGGTCTGCGTATCTGGTTGAATTTCTGCTCCAACTCCAAAACCTTGTCACTTGCATCCTCATTGATCTATCAACCATAGACAATGATATCGAGCTAAGCAACAATCACAAATTGGACGACAAATGTATCCAATCAGACGGATAAACCAAAAAAAGAAACAGAAGGGTCAAGTCCAATTCAAATTTCTCAATAAATCTCCATCCCATCGATGAATGAATGTGAACAATAACAGAAGATTAAGAACAGAACTCGAGGAAAAATCAAGATTTAACAATCGAAAGGCAACACCTTTACATCCAAAAACAAGAATTTTCCCAATAAATCAACTTAACTTCCGGGAAAAAAGAGCAGAGAGTAGGGTTTGGGACGGAACCTTCTCGAGCTCGTCCTGGACCTCCTGGAGCTTCTCGATGGCAAGGACGAGCTTGCCGTCGACATCCTCGGAGGCCTCGTGGCCGTCCTCGACCTTGGAGCGCTTGCCCTTGTCCGCCGCCGCCACCATCGCCGCCAAGATCTACAACCCTAACCCTAGTATCTCCGCGGTGGAGGGACAAAGGCGAGGGTTTTAGAGACGGAGCACTATACTATGACGGCACAGTGGATGGGAGGGTATACTAAATCGCGATGAGCGTACCTCCAAGAATCCAATAGATCCTGGCCGTTGATTGGGTTTGGTGATGAGGTGGGTTTTGCGGCAGACGGCGGAAGCGTTAAGTGGTCGGTTACCGGAGCTGAGCGGAGTCTGAACTCCCCGTGAGCCAGGAGGTGGGGCCCGGCGGATGTTCAAAAATCCCTCAAACTGGGAGCCGCGGCGATTGGCGCAACTGATCGCTTTTTATACCGTCCGTTAGATCTAGGGGCCAACCCGGCCGTCAATCTCCCGCCGTCGGCTCCATTGAGGGCCCATGGAGGCCCATGGGCCCGTATGGGTCTCATGTGGGCCGGGTTGGTTAGTGCCGGCCCACAGGGAATGCGGTTGTCTATACAATTTTTTTCTATTTCATTTTTTGAGCTTAATTAATTTATTATCTTGTTTATTCCATAATTTGTACACCAACACGCTATTTTAAAAATATTTATTGTAGAATTTATCCAAAAACTTATTAAGGATTTTCGCATTAACGTACCTCCAGGACAAGACTGGTTTGGTGTACCTCCAGGAAAAAACTGGTTTCCATTTAATTCACATCAAAAGGAAGATTAAGAAAAATATATTGTTAACCACAATTAGTGACGGCTTTTAATTGGATGGTTATGCATCAATTTCACAATAAATCTACACATACAGTGACGGTTTTTAATTGGTGAAAGTTGCCAAAATCTTGCATGGATGGCTCGGATTTTTGCTTTTAAATTTGTCATTTATTTGAAAATAAAAAAACAAGAAAATCTAAGCCAAACTCTCTCTGGAATTCAATCAATGGGGTCAATTTGTAGTGGATTGGGGTCAATTCAGATCCACATTGAATCCGGTGAGGCCAATATTCCATCCCGACGGCACAGCGAGGTAATTTCTTACTAAAAATGATGATTAGTAGATTGGGTGCGGTCGGATTAGAAGGTCTCGTCGCATTTGATGCGCTGGAGGACCAGAAAAGGTGAAGCCCCAACCTACTGCGAGTGGTCCAAGTTACCCTAATGATAGGGGATAATTACATATTAGGCCCTAAAATCTTTGTAATTATATATTAGTCTCCAAAGCACGAAATTATGTTATAAAATAGTCCCTGAAAACTAATTGGTAATGAATTCAACTTTGAAATAGTCAGAAATTCTCTAGTCGTAGAGTCGGTGTTTTCGATTCAAGCTAACAACGTTGGATTCCCTTGAAAACAGGAGTTCTATTCGAAACCCTCACTTCCTCCATTTTTCGGATGAAACTCATGAAATTGTTTATGGCATAAATATGAAACTGCGGAACTCCGAATTTCCCCCGTTTCCGCAATTCTGAAAACCAAATATTGAAACCGGTGAAACTAAACTTTAGTTTTATAAATTTCGGTAGCTATTATTTTCAAACAAGATTAGAGTTTATTTAATTGCTTGAAAATAAACAAAAGTTACTTCCTCGCATTTATGATTTATTTTTAAAAATAGCTGAAAATAATTTATTTTCAATGTTTAGGTGAAAAAAATATGTTTTAAACAATATAAATTATTAACATGTAAATTATTATTATTAATTTTAGAAAATAATTTTATTACAATATGTGATACTACAAATGTAACTATAACTCAAATAAATAATATAAGTATTGAACCCACTTTCAAAAATCATTTTAAACGAAAAACTATTTTTATACAATTAAATAATAAAAATAAATAGAAGTAATTTCACTTCTGACCTTCCATAAGTGGGTTTAGCCAAGGATCCTTTATAATTAGAAATAATACGTGGTGAGACCCACTCCAATCAGATGTCATCAAAACACAAACCCTAACACCACCAACCCTTCCTCCTCTTTGAACTTCCAAACCCTAACCCTAGTTTTATCTTCATCTTTTCTTTTTTCCCTTCAATTTGTTATCTCTACAGTCATTAATTCTCTATTTAGAGTCCAGCTAAAACCTGCCTGATCCAAGCGGCCTTCTTCTTCTTCTCTTTTTGCCTTCCATGGCTTCTGTCTCACTAGTCTCACCAGGCACCACCACCACCTTTGCCGCTGCAGACAAGGGCCGTGATGACTCCTTCTCCTCCTACCTCAACCTCATCAAAGAATCCCTCTCCCAAGACCTCGCCCCCAACTCTGGGCCAATCCCTGCCGCCATGCGCATAAGCATCGGCCCCAAGAGGTCCGAGGACGGCGAGATTGACATCTTCGCCGCCGAGAAGTACTTCAGCGGCGTGATAGATGCAGACAACGCAAAGCTAGCCTTGAGAAACAGTTACAGCAAAGAAAGAACGGCGAGTTTGAAGTCACGGTCGGCGACGGACAGCTCGTGCTCGGAGGCGAGCTCCAACAGCCGAAATGTGCTTCTTCGGGACCTCCGGAGGAAATCGCCTCCGAACGGGCGGAAGAACGTCAGGTGCCGGAGATTGCTTGGAGTTTTCTGGTGCTCTTGCTCCACGAAGGCCGATAAAGATGTCGGGGCCGCCACCGGAGCTGGCAGGGATGGCATGGCCTCAAGAAACTGGAAGAAAGCTGTTGAATTTGAAGACGTGAGTCTCATTTTCTCCAGTTTGAACCAAAAAAGGACAGTTCAGATGGAGACAATAGAAGGATTCCCCACAACATCCTTTGCTTCCTCTTCTCCCTTCATACAAAAGAATATAGCCACAGGCTCAAGCTCAATCAAAAGCTCCGCCTTCTTAGCTCCGGAAATTGGTGGCGATGGTGCGAAAGACGAAGAGACCGACCTCCGGAGCGAGGCGAGCTCCGATTTGTTCGAGATCGATTGCCTGTCAATCAACGGGCACGCTGCCGCCGTGTTCGTGCCGGAGCCGGCCTACGAGCCAAGCGAGGCGAGCATCGAGTGGAGTGTGGCCACGGCGAGCGCTGCGGCAGTGGTGGAGGAGACGAAGAAGCCGGCGAAGAGCCACAAGGCCGGAATGCTGCTGGGCTGCGGGAGCAACAAGGCGGTGGACGTGACGACGGACGTGTATAAGAAGCCGGAAAGGGCCGTCTCCGGCAGGTTTGAGCAGCTGCCGGCGGTGGCTCGCTACCATGCGTCCCATGCAATACAAAGAAGGTAGGACTCGTTTGTATTATTGAGCTTGGAGTTCATGCGAGTGGTTAAGTTGTTAATTATGAGATTAGTGTTTTTAATTGTATTGTGGTGATTGATTCGTATATTTGTTTGATATTATCCACTTTGTAATATTATTTTGGAGTTTTAATGTTAATATTGAAAGATTGTACTGTGTTCACGTATTGAGTTGGGATTTTTAATTAACTAGAATAGGAAGAAAATTAAATCCTCAATTTGATGGTGTTGAAGCAATATAGAGCTTAGATTAGAAGCGCCGTCGCTTACAATGAAAACAAAAGTGTGGCTGCAACTTGTCATTCTTGATTTGTTTTCTTGTTCTTCGCAACAATGTCAATTTTGATTGAACTGATCGCAAAATAAATTTGCTTAAGAATTAATATAATTGTATGCAATCAACAAATTTTTTTTCTTTTTAAAGCGATCTAATATATCGATTTTTTTTCAACGCTTTTGGTTTATCTACTCTCTATTGTAGAAGTTGGACCAGGTCATGACAGTCTTAATCAAGTGGAAGTCGTGCACCCGAGAGACCGCGGCGGACCCACACTTCCTTCACGTATGGCTCTTATCCATGGAGCCCTAAATATTTTCTACTCGGCGTCGTCTCTCTCCATTGAAGAGTTCTCTCTATGTGGTCTCAGATGACTGAAACCGAGGACAGTTGAGCTTGTGGCTGCTTTTGCCGGAGCATTAACTGACTCGTCATGTCGCCGCCGATGTGGTCCGGCAAGAGGCAGAGATGTCATGTTCTTCGTCTTTCCACAATGAGATTCAGAATGCCTAATGAGTTCGGATGAAGATTCACAAGAAAATTACATAATCAAGCTATTCTCATTTTCTATTACAAAGGACAAGTTTCATTAGGCTTTGTTTGATTCGGATTCAAAAATCAAAATCTAGTTTAAAATTAAAATCAAAGTTTTAAAAAATAATTTAATTAAAATTTTGATATTTGACTATTACTTTGACTAGTCAATTGTGTAAAATTTTTTTAAACTATTATACCCTTAAATATATTGTTTATTGAGATTTAAATTAATAAAAGTAAGGATATTATAATAATTTAATTTTTTACAAGTAAAATATAGTTAATCTAACTATTTGTTTAAGTATTGGAATGTTAAGTCGATTAGAAACAAGATGATTATGTTTTTTATCTCGAACCAAACAATATCTCAAGTTTTTTGATTCATTCGCATCAAGAAATGATTTTGCAGCTATAACACATAAGGTGTTACAAACTTTTAAATATAATTATTTTACTTGCGAAAATATAACTATTAAATAAATGATGGCAGATAATGCATTTGTGGGATACATCAAGACATCCTCTATTGTTAAGGAAGATTAAGATTAAGACTTGACATTAAGATTTGCGATAATTTAATGATTATGAAAGAGATCAAGATGAGAGGTCCCACCCAACCATCTCAGACTTAATGCCGGTCCGGGCCAGGGTTGGGTTAATTTCTTGACTCTTCAACAACTGAGAACCGTAGCCTATATTTCAGATATCTGAAACTTGGTCTATAATACTTAAATAGTGGGATATATGTAATTTTACTTGTATTTTCCAAATTTCATTCTCGATAAGTGTTGTCCATGTAATTATCCATTTGTCAAGGGGATACATGCAAAGACCCAAGAATAAATTACATGGATAGAAGGGAAGGAAGCATTGTTTATTTAATCCACAAAACTTTGAATGGAGACGGATGGCCACAAGAAAGCACAAAAGAATCCCAAAAAAGCACAAGTCTCATGGTAAAAAGAGAAAGTTAAGCTATTCATTAAGCAGACAAAACACAAGACGAGGAAGCTTAACAAAATCTTCAAGCTTGCCCAATCCAAAGTTAAAAAGTAGAGTTCTGCAAGCAATGCAAAGAAAGCATAAAGAAACACATTGAGCACAAGAAAACCAAGTGTTGTTGCTCATATCTGCTCTCTCTTTCTGTCTCTCTCTCTCTGTCTCTATATATATATATTTTGAAAGATGGAGATCTTCACTTTAGTCCTATATATGAAGATATGGAGAGAGGTAGAGGAAGAATGAGTAGAATGAGTAGTAGAGCTTATATTGTTCTTCTTGTTTGTTTGTGGCTTTTGGCTGCTCAAACAGGGAAGATGCATGGGCGAATGGTGAATGCATCGCACACGGATGGGGATAGGACGTCGGGGATGATGTCTTTGTCGATAGGCTTCGAGGGAACGAGCGAACGACGGGTTCCGGGAGGATCTGATCCCATCCACAACAGGGGCTCTGGTTCTTAGGGTGCACTATTGTTTCATGGAAAGGTTTCAGCGCTTTAAGCTTCAAAATTTGCCATCGTGTTATATGCACTCATGTTGACTATAATATTGAGTTTTTATTGTAGATATTTATAAAAATGGCTTGTTTGATGCTTGTGAGGCTGTCTTACTAGAAATAAGACTTTTCATTTTTTTTTAAATTTTATTCGAGATTTTTAGTGTTTTTTATGTTCATATAAAATAGGAGGATCTGAGTCTTGCACGGGCCTTCGTGAGCCCGAGAGCCCAACACAAACAAGCGAAAACCGACCCATAAATGTTGCGAGAAATGCAGGAAGGAGTTCGACTGCTTAACCATCTTGACAAATGCTTGCCTAAATTGACTAGACTTATAGTAAAATCGAACCATCTACTTTGCTTGATTCTTATCTTGCTCTATCCACCACCTAATTTCATGAATAAATATTTTTTAAAAATATTTTAAATATAAATTTTATAATATATTGCATCTCCAATGACTAATTATATTTATTTACTAATATAAACACACAGGTCCCACCATAAGCATGACACAATCCAATGTTTTTCGAGTTCGAAGAAGGCAGGTTTTCCTTGTTTTTTTTAATTGAAACAAGATGCGCTCCAACGGACACCTGGCTCAGTTCGGTTTGTTGCATGTATGCAACACCAAATCTCCTATTTCCTTACAAGGAAAGTGTTAATTAATTTTAATTATTAATTGATGAACCCCACAGAATCTTACATCACCCAGCTGACACCTTCGCAATTTTCCGAAAAAGGAAAAGACAAGGCATGGGGATTAGGGTTCACTGATAGCAAATCATGAGCTCTTCCTCATTTTAATGGCTGACTTCCCCTCTAAATTCCATTAAAAGGTTTCATCCCAAGTAACATCATCAACAGTGCAAGAGGGTTTGTTTGCTGTTTGGTTAACACTAACAGTGTGCATTGACTCTCCAACCAGCAGCCAAGCAAGGGAAAAAAAATGGATGGAGAAAGAAGGAAATGAAGTCAAGTAATGAACTTTCACCAACTCCAGAGTTTAATTCAATTTCATCGTTCAAAAAAGATTTGGGGCAATAGAAATGAGGATGAATCCAAAAGTTTTGTAGCTTTATCATCACATTGAAGAAATCAAAGAACAAACTGCAGGTAGGCATCCAAGCTATTATTAATGCACTTTGTCCAGGAATTTACTCTCTCTTTTTCCCCATTTATGCTAAAAAATTCGATCTTTCCTGATGAAAACATCATCTTGGATTTTTCAATTCATTGAGGAAGAGAATGATGAACGAAAACTGTGATCAAATTGAAAACTCAGAATGCAAGCACAATCAAAGTTCAAGAGAAACAATACTTCAACTACAAAATTTAAGCATAAAATTTCTCATAGATTACGAAGAACAGAATCCAATTTCCACAAATTTCTCTTTTTTTTCTTCTAAATATGGATTAGAATTAGCAGAAAGATCCTTAAAAGAAGCAACTTTGCTTACCCCTAATCCCAACTACACCTCATTTCACCGACATCGGCAGCAGCAGCTACAACAACAACAAGAGGAAGAAGGAGGAGAAGAGTTGCCGACCACTCAAGTGTCACCAAATCCTCCATTCAGCACCTTGTGATAATCTCTGTTCGCATTCGGCTCACCATCTCCGTTTCTGGTGTCTCCCCCCTCGCCGGCACCGGAATCAGCGCCGATTCCGGCGAGATTCCTCTCCCTCCTCCTGGAGGACGCACCGCCGCGAAACGCATGCTTGTTGTTATGCATCCACACCTTGAAAACTCCCTTGGCGACGCCGATTTCTCGGCACCTCTCCTCGACGAAGCCCTCGTCGCATCGGCGCATCCGCCAGCCGATCCGCTCGGAGATCTCGAGCATGCCGGCCTTCTGCGCCGGCGTGAACTTGGTGCGGAAGCGCTTGCGCGGCAGCTCGCCAGCGCGGAGGGCGAGTAGGGTGTGGGCGGGGGGGTCTTCGTCGGAGGAGGAGGAGGGGGAGGAGGGGGTGAGATGGTGGTTTCGACGACGGCGGCGGTGGAAGTTGCGGTGGCAGCCGCAGGCAGCGCAGAGGAGGGAGGAGGGGACGGCGGGGTCAGCGGAGGGGGAGGGGAGGAACTCGCCGCAGCCGTCAAGGGCGTGGCCGCCAAGGGAGGCGGCGTGGTTGCGGAGGCACTCGAGGTAGACGCCGTTGGAAAAGGAGGGGGGGGGCTTGGAGTCCATGGGAGGAGATGGCATTAGGGTTAGGGTTTTTAGTGCATGGGAGAAGGAGGTTGGGAGGTGTAAGAGAGGGGAGGAGGAGGGGGAACAAGTGGAGAGAGAGACAGAGAGAGAGGCGCCAGAGGTTTGTTATTGATGATGATAAGATTATTTGTTATTAATTAATTTAGTTTAGGACCAGGAGATGGTAATTAGTGATCAGGAGTGGTAATAAAAAGTGGGAGAGGGTGGGTAATTAATGGTGTCTGGGGTGACTTGTGAGGTATTGATTAGGGACCTCAGAGCACCTGGTTTTTGGAGGCAACACAATAAAATAACCAAATTTTACTATGTCAAAATTTTTTTTTTTAAATTTTTCAAAATATTATTTTTTTTTCACTGTGATTTTAATGCTTCTATCTATTATTTTTAAATAATTATTTTTTAAAAAATTGATCAAATGAATCATAAGACTCTGTTTGGTAGTGATTCAGGGTTAGGATTAGAGATTTTTTTTAATTTTTTTTCTAAAAAATTAATATGAATTATTTTGAACTGTTATTAAATTAAATTATTATAAAAAATAATTAGTTTTTCAAACTATCGTAAAATCAATTTTGATAAAAAAATAATTTACATAAGTAATTTTTAACTTTAATCTTAATTTTGAGTTTAATTTATTACCAGAGTTACTATGACAATTACTACAATAGCCACCGAATTCAACTCTAATCATGAGAGCCTGAGTTCATGAAATCGACCCAATGAAAAAATCAAACCATCAAAAATAGATAGCTTAATTAACTGTATTTTTAACTAAATATTAAAAGAATTAGAAATAGCAATTGAGGGTTTGCTTGTTTGATTGAAAATGGAGGAAAGTAAAATTACTTCTATCTGTTAGAATTTGGACTATAAATCATGTACATTTATGCATAAAGACATGTAGACATACATGTATTGCATGAAGTTATTGTATATATATTTCTATTATATGGTATAAGGACCAAATTGAGGTGATCTATTTAATTTAGGGTCCTTGTCATCTAAAATATAAGTGTGGTGGCTGAATTATAAATGTGTAGAATTCCTGGGGTTTAATTGTTAATTATTGATGGACTAATTAACAATTAACCCATTAAGATTTATGGGTATGGTTAACCCATTAAGATTTATTGGTGTGGTCCCTGACTGTGGAATTTGGTATATAAAGAAAGAGGGATTGAGAAAACCCTGAGAGACATCCATCAGTCGTAAAATTCCAAACAGTCAGAAGACCTCCTCCCAAAACCTAACTCCTCCAGCGCCGCCATCTTCTCCCTGAGCACCGCCTCCGGTGACTTCGCCTTCTTTGCAGCCGGAGCGCAGTGGACTTGATCGGGTTTCAGGTTTCTTCAATCTGCCCAATGGAATCAGGTACGCTTCCGTGTTCTTCATTTTTCTCAAAGATCTAACATGAATGTTTCTGGATTATCAATGGCATGTTCCATGAATTTCTTATAATTGGTATCAGAGCCAGGTTTCATGTTGGGTTTTTGAGAATAGAAAATTAGAATTAAACTTGTAAAAATCTCCATCTTCTTCCCGATCGTCCGCTGTGCTCCGGCGGCCGGCAGCGGAGGCGGCGGTGTGCGGTCCGGCAGCGGAGGCGGCGTGCAGCGGCAGCGTGCGGCGCTGCTGCGAGCGGGCGTCGTGCGCAGGCAGCATGGACCCGTCGGGAGCGGCCGGTGGCGTGCGCACGACCGCGTAGGCCGGGGTTCGCTGGCGTGCTGCTGCGCAGGCGGCTCGGGCTGCGGCGGCCGGCAGCGGAGACGGCGGCGTGGCAGCAGGGCGGCCAGACGGCGTGGGCCTGGCGGCGCGGCGGCGATTAGGGTTTGAAGATGGAGAAGATGATTAGTTTTGGTTTTGGTTTAATTTAAAATTAGTTTTGATTTTGGTTTAATTTAAAGTTGGTTTTGGTTTTGGTTTAATTTAAAATTGGTAGTTGATTATGGTTTTGGTTTAATTCAAATGATGGATTCAGTTACTAATATTTTTTATTTAATTTGGTTCAAGCAATATGTTGCCAAAGTAACCTCTATTGTGTAGATTGAATTAAACTAAAAATATTAGGAAGGTAATACATGCTTGAAGTTTCATGCGGGTAATAACCGGCCCAAAGGAAGGTTATTATTTGGCCGAAATTAAAGCATATTTGTGGTGATAAATATGTGACAATTATTTGGTTTTATCCATGTGGGTAATAAGTCGGTCCAAAGAAAGGCTTATTATTTGACAGGACTTTATTGTCAATATTTGATTGCCACACCAAGAATACCACTTACAAATTGAATTTTGTCCAAAGACTTAATTTCAATGTTGTGCTAGGTATCTTGAGATGACATTTAATTTCTTTTCATGAGCTGATTGTGTTTTGAATTTTTGTTCTTTTTCAGTTGACTTTGTGAATGCTTCTGCTGTCATTGCCAATATGAATGGCATTCCAGTGCTCAATGGGAGCAATTTTAAGACTTGGAAAAATAAGGTAACTATAGTCTTGGGATGTATGAAACTTGACCTAGCATTGAGGGAGCCACGTCCTGCACCTCTTAGGAGAACTTTTGAGAGGTGGGAACGCTCTAACCGCTTGAGTCTTATGATAATGAAAAATGTTATCCCAGAGACGTTTTTGGACACTATGTCTGAGGAGACTGATGCTAAAAGGTTACTTGAAACCCTTGAAAAGCGCTATATGAAAAGCGATAAGGCGGAAACAAGTGCAGCCTTAAGAAAACTTGTTTCCATGAGGTACAAGGGTAACGGGAACATAAGGGAGTATATTCTCGAAATGTTTAATCTTGCAGGGAAATTAAAAACACTAAAATTAGAGCTTTCGAAAGACTTGCTCATTCATTTAGTGTTGATTTCTCTTCCTCCGCAATTCAGTCAATTTGAAGTGAGCTATAATTGTCAGAAGGAGAAATGGACAATGAATGAGCTCATTTCTCATTTAGTGCAAGAGGAAGACAGGATGAAACACCATAAAACCGAGAGTGCTCATTTGACATCATCTTCTTACGGAAAAGGCAATAAGAGAAAAACTAAAGATGTTGCGGTGAAGGAACTGCAAAAGAAGCAGAAAAATACGTCCAAGGGACATAAGGAAAAGAAATGCTTCTTTTGCAAGGACTCTTCCCATTTTAAGAAAGATTGTGCCAAATTTCACGCTTGGCGAGTGAAGAAAGGTACATCTTTTGCTCTTGTTAATTCAGAAGTTAATTTAGTTTCAGTGCCTAGATATACTTGGTGGTTGGATTCGGCTACCACAACTCACATAAGTATATCTATGCAGGGTTGCCTGAACTCCCGACAGCCAAATGATGACGAGAAGTACATCTATATGGGGGCTGGAAAAGGGGTTGAAGTTGTGGGCATTGGGACTTTTCGGTTGTTATTACGTACTGGTTTTTATTTAGAATTAAACAACACATTTATTGTACCGTCTTTTAGACGAAATTTGATATCAATTTCTATTTTGGACAAAGAAGGATTTGTTTGTTCATTTAGTAATAGAAAATGCGATATCTATTTTAATTCTGTGTTGTATGGAACCAGTCGTTTAACTGATAATGACAACCTTTATTTGCTTCATATAGAAAGTTCATACAGTGAGTCCCATAATACTGAAACAAAAGGCACTAAACGCAAATTTTCAAATGAAAATTCCTTTAAATTATGGCATAAGCGTTTGGGTCATATCTCTAAAAGGAGAATTGACAGACTTGTGTCAGAAGGAATTCTTGAAAAACTTGATGATTCATATCATAATATTTGTGTTGAGTGTATAAAGGGAAAAACTACAAATAAGAGCAAAATAGGAGCTGAGAGAGCTAAGGAAGTCTTAGACTTGATACATACAGATATTTGTGGACCGTTCCCTACAGCTTCTAGGAATGGTCAACAATATTTTATCACATTCATTGATGATTACTCTCGATATGGCTACCTATATTTAATTCATGAGAAATCACAAGCATTGGATGTTTTTAAGTTGTTCAAAGCCGAAGTTGAAAACCAACATGGTATATCAATTAAGGCTATAAGATCTGATCGTGGTGGTGAATACTACGGAAGGTACGACGGATCAGGTGAACAACGTCCAGGTCCATTTGCTAGATTTCTTAGTGAGTGTGGGATCGTTCCTCAATACACCATGCCGGGTTCTCCGAACATGAATGGTGTAGCTGAGAGACGAAATAGAACACTTAAGGATATGGTACGAAGTATGATTTGTCGTACAACTTTACCTCACTCACTATGGGGAGATGCATTAAAGACCGCAATGTATATTCTCAATAGAGTTCCTACAAAAGCTGCTAACAAAACCCCTTATGAGTTATGGACGGGTAAGAAACCTGTCTTAAAGCACTTACGAGTTTGGGGATGTCCAGCTGAAGCAAGGCCTTATAAGCCAAATGAAAAGAAACTGGATGCAAGAACTGTTAGTAGTTATTTTGTAGGATATGCTGAAAGATCACGGGGATTTAAATTCTACGATCCTAAAATAAGAACATTTTTTGAGACGGGAAATGCTCGGTTCTTTGAGGATGTTGAGTTTGGGGGGGAAGATAATGTTAAAGGTTTTGTGTTTGAGGAGGAGTTGGAAAATATTCCTTTTTCTACAGTAGTTGTTGATCATGATCAAGCTTTCATTCCTAACATGATTCAACAACATCCGGTACAAATCCAAGACAATGCTGAACTTCCAACTCATCAAGATCATCCAGTTATTCCTCAATCCATTATACATGAGGAAAATGTGGATCAAACTCAACATACTCAAATTCAAGAAGAGCTTGTGCCTTTAAGAAGATCCACTAGAGAAAGGAGAAAAGCAATTTCAGATGATTATGTTGTTTTTCTTCAGGAACATGAGAATAACATTGGCTTAGAGGGAGAGGATCCATTCACCTTCCATGAAGCAGTCAATGGTTCCAACTCTCAAAGGTGGATTAATGCCATGGGTGAGGAAATGCAATCCATGAAAGACAATGACGTTTGGGATCTTGTTTCATTGCCTGAAGGTGTGAAACCTATTGGTTGTAAATGGATTTTTAAAACCAAAAGGGATTCACAAGGTAATGTAGAAAGATATAAAGCTCGTCTTGTCGCCAAAGGATTCACCCAAAAGGAAGGCATTGACTATAACGAGACTTTCTCTCCAGTTTCTTCGAAAGACTCTTTTAGGATCATCATGGCACTTGTAGCGCATTTTGATCTTGAGTTACATCAGATGGATGTAAAGACCGCTTTTCTTAATGGAGACATTGAGGAAACAATTTATATGTTACAACCGGAGGGGTTGGATTCCAACGAATCTAGCCAATTGGTTTGTAAACTTAAGAAATCCATCTATGGGCTTAAGCAAGCTTCCCGTCAATGGTATCAAAAGTTTCATCAGGTTGTTCTCTCATTTGGGTTTAAAGTGAACCCTGTTGAATATTGTGTATACCATAAGTTCAGTGGGAGTAGATTTATTTTCTTAATCTTATATGTGGATGATATTTTGCTTGCTAGTAGTGATGTAGAACTGCTTCGAGAAACCAAGAAATTTCTTTCGGAACAATTTAAAATGAAAGATCTTGGTGAAGCATCCTTCGTATTAGGGATCCAAATTCATCGTGATCGTTCACGAGGAGTTTTAGGATTATCACAGAAGGGTTACATCGAAAGTCTATTAAAACGATTTAGCATGCAAAATTGCAGGCCACATGATACCCCCGTATCTAAAGGAGATAAATTTAGTTTGAACCAGTGTCCCAAAACTGATATTGATTCCAAGTTTATGGAAAATATTCCTTACGCATCAGCGGTAGGGAGCTTTATGTATGCGCAGGTTTGCACTCGTCCGGACCTCGCATATATTGTTGGAATGCTTGGTAGATATCAAGCTAATCCAGGAAGAGAACATTGGGTAGCAGCCAAAAGAGTCTTCAGATACTTACAAAGCACAAAGAATTTAATGCTCACATATGGGAAGTCGGATAGACTTGACATCATTGGGTTTTCTGATTCCGATTTTGCTGGATGCCAAGACAGTCGTAAATCGATATCTGGCTATCTTTTTCTGCTAGCTGGAGGTGCAGTTTCATGGAAGAGTGCCAAACAAACACTCGTTGCATCTTCCACTATGGAGGCTGAATTTGTAGCTTGTCATGAGGCATCTAATCAAGCAATGTGGCTGCAAAACTTTGTTTCAGGACTGCAAATAATTAATGGTATTGAAAGGCCACTTAAGTTGTACTGTGACAGTAGAGCAGCAGTCTTGTACTCAAATAACAACAGGAGCTCTTCGAAATCTAAGCATATAGATATTAAGTTCCTTGTTGTGAAGGAAAGAATTCAGAGTGGGTTAATTAGTATTGAGCATGTGGGAACAAACTCTATGATTGCAGATCCGTTCACTAAGGCATTAGCACCCAAGGCCTTTCATGATCATGTTACAAATATGGGTGTTGTTGTATTTGATGCCATTTGATTTAGTGGGAGTTTGTGTTTTTATTTATGCTTGGTACTGTACTTAATGTCATGACATTAATAAATTATTCAGTTATTTTCAGTTTTCATTGTTTACTCTGAATTTTTGATGTCATTTGGTTAAAGTTGGACCAGTTGGAAATAGGCATGTGCAGATCACATTACATGTAATTTCCATGCTACACATCCACACTTGATTTATGTCATTTAGTTAAATTGATACATGAGATTAATGTGGGTTTAGTTGCAAACAATAGCAACGACTGCCTCTTTGGTCCTTGTGTTAGTGAGACTAATGGACGGAATCGGTTTAGATGACTTTTCTAGTTGTGTACACATTAAAGATGTAGAGATGTATATACAATAGAAGTTATATGTACATGGTTATATATAGTCCAAGTGGGAGATTGTTAGAATTTGGACTATAAATCATGTACATTTATGCATAAGGACATGTAGACGTACATGTATTGCATGAAGTTATTGTATATATATTTCTATTATATGGTATAAGGACCAAATTGAGGTGATCTATTTAATTTAGGGTCCTTGTCATCTAAAATATAAGTGTGGTGGCTGAATTATAAATGTGTAGAATTCCTGGGGTTTAATTGTTAATTATTGATGGACTAATTAACAATTAACCCATTAAGATTTATGGGTATGGTTAACCCATTAAGATTTATTGGTGTGGTCCCTGACTGTGGAATTTGGTATATAAAGAAAGAGGGATTGAGAAAACCCTGAGAGACATCCATCAGTCGTAAAATTCCAAACAGTCAGAAGACCTCCTCCCAAAACCTAACTCCTCCAGCGCCGCCATCTTCTCCCTGAGCACCGCCTCCAGTGACTTCGCCTTCTTTGCAACCGGAGCGCAGTGGACTTGATCGGGTTTCAGGTTTTTTCAATCTGCCCAATGGAATCAGGTACGCTTCCGTGTTCTTCATTTTTCTCAAAGATCTAACATGAATGTTTCTGAATTATCAATGGCATGTTCCATGAATTTCTTACACTATCCACTTATATTATTATTTAATTATGTATAAGTGATTTTTCAAAATTCAATACGCTTCTAATCACTTTTGTTTTACAAATAAAAAATAAAGTAAAACTTTTTTTCCGTATTTTTGATTTAAAGTGACTTCTAAAAGGTAATTTAATAATATTTTAAATTATAATAACATTAATAATATTAATTAATAATAATATATTTTTTAAAATAAAATAAAATAATTGTTTACATATTAATAATTATATTTTAAAACATATTTCTATCTAATTAAATACTAAGAATTGATCACTTTAGATCATTTAGAAATAAATTGAAAATAAAAAAAAATTTACACCTTTGTTTATTTCTGAACAATCAAATAATATATAATTAAGGAATCACTTGTTATATAATTTTAATTATCTGTTTATTGACTTTAATATTTCTATAAAAATGAGTTTTAAAAGGAGAACATTGAGCAGAACATTGGTAAAAAAACGTTTTGCAGTACGCCATCTTATGGATCTTTTGTCGCTATAAGATTTGAGAAAAACGCGATGGAGAAGTACGCCATGATTTCCTCTCATCGGAAAACTTAAGTTTCGGATATTCCCACTCCACGAAACCAAAGACACGGCCCGAGAGATTTCGGGCCTAATAAAGTCATCCACTTCCAATTTCGGGACTGGCTTTGGTAGCCAAAACACGGATCTGTTTTAATCGTTTGAATCAAATTATTTTTTAATTTTATTTAACTAAATTTTGACTTTAAAAATTATATAAAAATTTAAAATGTGAAAAAAAAAAAATCATATACACATATTCTTTTAAAATTAATTAATAAAAAAATATGTAGAAAATATTTAAAATATGAAAAAAAATAAAAATATGCAACAACCAAAGCTCCAACCCTGAGTCACCCGACCCGGAATTAACAAACTTCTTAACCAACTGGACAAAGCATACCCCCTTACATAAAAATAATATTAAAAAAAATTAAATAATAGATTTTAAAATTTTGAAATTAAATTTTAGAAATAATGTTTGGACCGAAACCTAAAACCTTAATCAGTACAATCACTTCCGGCGGTTCCACTGCTTAGAAGAGCCCAGGGATAAATAATTAGCATCTAATAATGCGGATTATTGCCTGCTGACAGGGAACAAATTGAATTCATTGAGCCTGGAGAAATGATTGGCTTGGCCATTAAGCAATTGCAATCAAATTGCAAACCAGATGGAACACTAAAAAGCTTTAAACAGACCTGAGATGGGTGTCGGCAATTTGCACCAGCAATCTTAATTGAACATATGCTTTGTAAGAAAAATATAAATCAGCGTACGGTCCGTCAACACAAGGCAAAACATGGTCATCAATGAGTAGCTTAGGGAAGCATAAATTTGCACCTGAAGTAGCATGGCTGAACTTTGGTAATCAGTCATTGTCCCATCATCCCCAGATATTGAAGCTAAACCACTCGAACCTCAGATGGAAATGAAGTTTACGGGCCTACCATTTACAATTACATTGAAACCTGTAGCTCCGTAAAATGGATTTCAAGCAGCTTTGGTGTAAGATTCTGTGTACGTGTATCTTCATCTCTGTTGTCCAGATTAACCGCTAATCATATCGTCCTTCAGAAACTCTCTCAGCAAATATTTCAAGCCTCTCATCTTTTTCCTGGGTTCCTGCAAAGGAATCATTGGAAAAAGCTCGGCCGTGTCTACCAATTAAAGTGATATGTCAAATGGTATGAGATTCACAATTGCAGATACTGCTCAAGGATTGTGGGGTGTCTACTTATTAGTTCTTATGCAACACAGAATTCAAGAGGTACTTTTACATTGCTATGCAAGTACATATATGATAAATATTAAGAACAATTTAAGAAGTATATTTTCTAAGCTGTATGTCTAATAAAAGCTTTGGAAACAAAGAAGATGAACAATTAGGAAACAAGGAAATACTAGAAAATAACTTCAAAACTTGCCTTGTGTGCTGTTGAGATGCTTGTTTCAGCACTCTGTAGCTGTAGCATCATATCCTCTTCAACTTGCAAGAGAAGCTTCTCGTGTGATGCATCTGTGAGTACAAACAGCCAAAAAAGCAAATGGAGTCATCACAAGACAAAATGGGATATGAGGTATTCCTCTTCCTTCCAAGTGTAGGAATAGGCCCTTCTAGAGTCGAGAAGATTCTAAGATGCATAAAGTTGTTTCCAAGAAATGTCCAGTCCTGTAATTTGGCTGAGAATTGGGTGTGGACAATCGCAGTTCTAAATTCATAAAATTCCATGCTACAAATCACATTGAACCAGGAGAGCATAAAATTCCACCTACTTTGTCGCTCTGCAATTCCCTTTAGCTCCATTTGCTGTACTTCAAGCTCCTCCAAGGCATTCCTGCAATCCAAAAGATGCATACGTACATCCTCTTTGAACTTGTCATGTAGGCACTTTAGTCGTCCCTGTTGCTCTGCAGCACCATAAATCAGCAGAGGAAAATTATTCAGGTTACAGGGTTCAAAAACATTTTACAGAAAAGAACAGAAAGTAGAGGAAAATGTGCAATTTTTATAATGGACAAGCATAAGACATAAGACTTCATTAGTGCAAAATATTGTTTAACAAATTTGGACTACCCATTAAGAATGGCCATCTCATGTTATCATATGATTCGTTCTATCCTCATGCAACTTCAGGTTGTGCTTGACTGCTTGGTCATGGCGCAACCCTGGTACATTTCATTTTCAAACATGGTCCTTTTCATATAATCCAAGTAATGCAGATGAGGTAAAGTATGTTTTGGCCCTATTTCTGTGGAGAGATGATGTCAAGAAACTGGTATTCTGAAAACAAAGTAAGAGCCTGACTTTTCATCTGCACCAAAAAAATGAAAATATTGTTCATACCTTCAAATCTTGCTTCCAAGTGTTTCCTTTTTGATTTGCTGGTGCCAGCAAACTTCTCTCTGTAAACCGAAAGATGATGTTCATTTATAAAATGAGACTCACACAACAACACTTCTTAATTTTACATTTTACTGAGTATAAGAAAACTCACAAATCTACTTGTATCTGACATTCAACATCCTGCAGCTGTGTTTGCAATTTGTTAGCAGCAACTGCCAGTATATTTGAGCATCTCTTGCTAGTGTGAGATTGTATTTTTTTCTTGAATTTCTCTAAGACCAATGCCAACTGAACAGTTGCCCTGTCAGACAATCCATATGGATTGTTAGTCAAAATGATCAAAGAGGAAAATATGGCATTTTCTTGATGAATGGGGAGACCTTTCCAAGCCATCCTCCGGGTATTGCTCGGAAGCTTCATGAGGAACAGTGGTTTCTTGAGTTCCTGAAATATTATTTACAGCAATATTGATAGCGGGAGATTTCGATGGGAGGAACCTAGATACGAGAGTCAGATGACTAAGATTTATGTCATTACTTGAAGAGCCACTTGGATGAGGAGAGGATGGTTCAGTTTTGTCAATCTTTGCTTCTTCTAGTCCATGGACCCTTTTGGTGCAATGAAGCCAAAAAGGAGATCTCAGGCTACTGGCATTCCAAAGAGTTTCATCGATTTGTTTGAAACCTGTGGAAGAAATTGCAGAACTGAAACAATATGAAATAAGTAAATATAATACATCAGGGTGGACTTCCAACAAATACAATTTCATTTCCCTTTTTCACCGAGCTTTAATGCTCAAACAGGAGATCTTGTAACTGTTGGGTTTGTTTTTACCTTTTTTTTTTCTAGTAATGTTATTTTTCCCATTATTTGTTGCACAGTATTTCACTTAATGGCTCTCTAGTCATTCAAGAACTAAATGCTTTTGAGTGTAGAAAGCAACCGGGTATGAGAAATGTAATGTTGAATTTGAACATGTACTTAACTAAAAACATGAACATCTGGATATGAGACAACGCAATAACAAAGCACTTCACAGTTTCAGCCCGTTAAGGATCCAACAATCTGTCATGATTTGCTAGTGACATTGGCTTGCAAACTATTGAGTATCACTGCTATATTGTTAAGTTGTGAGCATCTAAATGCACTGTTTAGAACAATATATGCAGTCATCAATGAGAATAAAACAGAATTTAGAACTTCGCTAAGAAATTTGCATGCATTAAAGTTCATGAAAACCTAACAACCTTTATTTTTTAATATATCTGTACCGAAGCTCCAGGCACCCTGCTCCTCAGTTGGAGATAGCAATAATTGCCTTTCTATTTCCTTTTCTTCAACTACATTCTCAACATTGATGCTTCTCAATCTGCTATTTTGTCCGCTATCATCCTGTTAAAATTAGTTAAGACAACCCATTGAAAAAAAAAAGAAACAAGAGATAGCAGTCCTAAGGTGCAATTGATGGGAATATAATCTAACAAGCTAATGGAGAAGAAAAAGGATACTGAGGATTGTAGATGCCCATCTGCTCCATAAGATCCTAATCCAGATCCACTCAAGCTCTTAGAGCTAAACAACCTTTTGCCAAAAATTTTCAGATGAGGCAGAACAGGACTAAAACGACTATTATCTGCTATTTGTCTTGGTAGGTGCGGGATTCCATTCATCGCAAGTGTTGGACTTCGAAGACCATCTGATGAATCTATGCTCCTTGAGCATGGTGGACTTCTAGATCTCTTCTGCATGTAATTATCTCTTGGCTCTGATTGTTTTTTCAAATCTTCAAATGGATCTTTCATTTTCAGAAATGGATTATCAGAATTTTCATGAATTCCTTTCTGGTTTGCTAATGGTGGACTGGAAACATTTACTGCAGGTATATCTGAAGACCGACTACCTTTTCGAACTCCATTAGATGTTCGCATGTTCTGATTGCCTATTTGAACTTCACATGTGCCTAAGTGGTCCTTTGACTGACATGGCAGACAAGAAGAAAGCCCTGCACTTTTACTCTGTGGAGATCTGGTCTCAGCTGATGCCCTTGCGTGTTCTTTTCCATTGGTCGGCAAATGCTTCTCCTGAACCAATGGTTGTGGAACACCTCTCTTGAAGGGTTCAATTACAGGTTGCTTCAGCATATTTCTTTTCCTGCTAGAACCGGATGATTGATCTTTTACATTACATTTTGAGCTCCCTGCCTTCAATTGGCATTCATCAAATGCAAAGATATTCCTCTGTTCAAATTTCAGTTTAGTACCTGAGCTGGAGGACAATGATTTCTTCCCATGGTTGAAAGCATGCGATAGTTTGGGTCCTGTTCCAGGAGCAGATTTCTTATGTGTAACGGGTCCCACTGTGGCTTCAATTGAACTTTCTGTATCAGCCTCGATTGTATCTGAATTCTGCTTAGCTTTCGCTGCATCTTCTGTTGGATATTTGTTAGTCGGACCTGAATTTTTTGCAGGAACATCTAGGGTGGGAGAGTTTGTAGTATGCTTGTTCTGAGAAGGAACGGTTCCTAGAATTTCCCAAAGCTTCAACTTCAGAGCTTCCGTATTGCACTGAACTGCTTCGGCGGATTTCTCAAAACCTCGTGCTTTATCTACGACATGCATGTCTTTCGCTTTAGCAACTGCAGCCTCTTCCAAGCTTGCAGCTCGTCCAGCCTCTCTTCTGTTGCTATAGAAAACAGTTTCTCGAAACCTCTCTTCGTCAGGTTTCTTGAAACCACCTGCTTTATCTACCACATACATTTCTTCCGTTTTAGCAACTGCAGCTTCTTCCACCCTTGCAGTTTGCCCAAACTCTCTTCCCTTGCTCTTGAGAACAGTTTCCGATTGCTGAAGTACACCATCTTCTGGCTGCATATCAGCCAGACGCTTTGCACAGAACTGCAATGCGTTTGTGCTTGGCACTTCATGGTGCATGGATCCAGAAGACAACCAAGCTGTAGCCTTCTGATTATCATGTTCTGCAAGCTTCCCTCTTCCAGTTTCTCTGACATCTGGTTCCTTATTTTCTATTGCTTTCTCCTGGCTCAAAGGAGCTCTCCTCAGATAAGATGAGGCAGCATCCCCTTCCTTTCTAGTATCTGATCCCATCCTTGAGTGTCTTTCAACAGTGATTCCAATGGAGACCTTAGGAGCTCGGCCAGATGGAAGCCTATTGCTGCCCAAACTCTGGCAATGGCTCATTTCAACCTGAAGGGTTTCATTTCATTACATCAATAAAACAAAACTAACATTAGCCTAAATATGATAGAACATAAAATGGAATAAAATAATCAATGAGATGAAAATATGAGGACTTGATAAAGCATTATTCATAAAATGGAAATAAAATGATCAATGAGATGAAAATATGAGGACTTGATAAGGCATTATCAAATACAAGTACCTATACAAGTAAAAAAAATAGTGAGCTTAGAATGAGAAGTGGCATGATCAAAGTGGACCACATCAGAGAAAAGACAATTTTCATTGGGCAGATTCAAGGTACCTTAACTATATTCACGATTGAAAAAACATTTTTGAGATCATCCCTGGGTGAACTTACATTTTGCACCCTTTGTAACTCAATATCCATCATCGGAGCTTCAGACATCTCAAATAACTTCCAGAAACATCAAATAGAACCTTTAAAAAAGGAAAATAAGAAGATAATTCCTTAAAAATTTTTAAAAAAAGTTAGCATATTTATGTTGAACAGCCTAAACAACCCAAATGTCATGAACTATCTACCCAGAACTAAGATTGAGTATGCGCCCTATTTGTGCATTTCTACCTTTTTGGTGATCAGTGAGCCATACACCCACGAATACTTATTACATGATAGACCAGGTTTCTGAGGAGTAATGATATAGTTTCTCTCTATATGGAGACCCTGTTTCAAAAACTTCAGATTGTTTCTTTAGGGATCCATTTCAATCCTTAAAGCAAACCAAACTCTGCAAATCGCTTGCAGTGGGATATTTACCATACAATAAGCAAGTAGCAAATGTAAAGAAACGTCACAACAAACATTTGGATGCGGATTAATGAGAATAATAAGAAACATGCATCATCAAATTCCAGTCCACCAATATCAGAGCCATAAAATGCAAAAGTGAAAGGAAACACAGACAATGTTAGAAAAGAAAAAAATCCCTGAATTGGAACAAAAACCTAAATTTCCGGTGGAAAATTACCCTGCAAAAATTAAGCGATAAAATGCTATATATGCCCATTCCGAAGTCGTCACAAAACCCCGTCATTTAGTATATCAATCTAATTCGCAGAAACAAAAATTGATATAATCTGAAGACGAGCCTAAATCTCAAACCAACTCCTCATAGCAACGATCAAAATCCCCGAAAATCACCCATCGCCGCAAACTCCAAAAACCTAAGCGATTACACAACAAACAAAAACCTAGCAGCTCAATCGCGCCAGGAATGCATTTCGACAAAAGGTAGCAAAATAGAAGGAAAAATAGCCAAAAAACACCAAATCGAGAAGCCAAAATCGGTAGGTCTGGCAATTTTCTCAAGAAATCGAGGTCCGACGGGCGATTGAACAAATGATTGGCTAAATCGATTGAAAAGAAGATTGAGAGGATTACAGGAAGCTAGAAAGCAGAGATCGACTGCAGATCTCACCTCCTCTGATAAACCCTAGCAGATCCCGTCTCTCCCTCGCTCTCTCTGTGTCTTGTTCACTTGGTTACGCGGGAGCTCGAAGACGGCGAGGCGGTAGTACGAAAAGGGCGATTTGAAAGTTGAGTGATTTGCTGTCCGGTACAAAAGCCCATTTGAAGCTGTTTGGTGACGTGGCAGAATTCTATAATGTAGGGTCAGTTCTTTTTGAGCCACGATCCACTGGAGAAGTTGTTTTGGATGTGACAGCTGTTCGCATATTTTTTTAAAAAATTTTTGACACTATACTATCTATTTTAATTAATAAAATTAAATTAAAATTAAATATTTTTTAGTATTTTAATTAAAATATTTTTTTATAAATTTATGATACAAGACAAATAATTTTTTAGTAACAATAATGAGGTAAATAAGTTTTTGTAAATTTATAATAAAATATATAATTTTTTACTGAAATTTTCTTTACCTTGAGAATTATGTGAATCTCGAGGCAAGGTAAGGTCCTGATTTAAGAAAAACACTCCAAATTTCAAATTTAGAAATAATAGTGAACAAATACTATCAAATAGAGATTTTTACTTGTAAATTACATATAACTCTTTAAAATTTTATTAAATAATATATTTTAAAAACTTAAAAAATTGAATATAACTCTTTTAAAATTTGCCAAATTGCATATTGTTTTTTGAACCTTAAAATTTTATATATAGCTCTTTAAATTTTTTAAAATTATATGTATTTCCTTTGAATTTAAAATTTATATATTTTTCTTTGAGTAATTAGATATATTGAAACAAATTTATTAGTTATAAATTTATCGTTAAAATCAATAATATTTAAAAAATATATCATTTGATGTCATTTATAATGAAGTAAAAAAATAAAAATACGTTTCAATTGACTATGGACTAGCATAATAAATAATATGAGCAAAAAAGGTCTTCAAAATTGATTCATATCAACCACATGTCTAATTTAGATTGAGCTCTAGTTCTAGTCGAGATTAGATTGAAATAAATTTAACACATATCAAAGGCAAAATTATTATTTTACAACAATAGTTTAATTTTAACTTGGGATCAAATTAAAATGAATTTAAAACATATCACGATCAAAATAGTCATTTTACATTATGAGTAAAAAATTAATTTGAAATAAAACTCTCGACAGAACTTGAGAGAGTTTTTTTTGTAATAATGACTTAACCACCAAAATTTCTCGAGCTAAGTCATGGATATCTTTGTTTTCGCACTTCAATCTAAATGATATTAAATGATATATATCCTTCAAATATTTATGATTTTAAGGATAAATATGTACTTGATGAAATTTTTACAATATATACAATAGTATAAGAACAAATATTTGCTTTTTTATATTAAACAAAGGAATTTGATGATATTTAAAGGAGTTATATGCAAAATCTAAGTTTGAAGAAAAATATAATAATTTAACAATATTTAAATGAGTAATATATAAATTTTAAAATCTGAAGGAGAAATATATAATTTAATAAGATTTCAAGAAATTATTTGCGATTGACCCTAAAAATATTTGGAAATGTACATATGCCACTATAAAAATTATAATTGTTCTCAGATTTTGAAATTTAAAATATATTTGTACCAATACCCCAGTGACATACTTCTATCAAACACAACTATTTTTACTAATATCGCAAATATAAAAAAGGTATTTCTAACTTCCACACATATCCGTTAGAAATGATAAATTAAATTTTTTTAAAAAAATATTAAGATATACGAGAGCGAAGTTATTTAAAATTTTTTATTTTTAAAATATTATAAATATTATAAATATACGAGAGTGAAGTTAACTTTTTATTTATATGGTAAAATTTTAATTTAAGAAATATCCATTTTATATTGACGGAATTTGATGAAGACGAACGACATGGATGTTTATGTAAATTTAAAAAATTTGAGAGATATAGGTGTAATTTTGTATGTTTAAAAGGGTATACAAACAAAAATAACTACCAAATAGCACTTGGATATAATTAAGGGATAATTACCCGTGATCCCCTGTAATTTGGGGTAATTACCGCTAACCCCCTAATTTCCGTAATTACCCCCACCCCTCAAATTCGCCCGTATTTACCCACAGCCCTTATTTAATCAAAATTTTACCCAAAAATTCCGATTTTACCCCCGTTATTTTTACACATACACCCCTAAAAACTTATTTTTTTATATTTAATCCCCCGAATTTCGGATTTTTCAAATAACACCCCGAAAGAACTTCGATTTACAAAAAAGTCCTCGAAATTCGAATTTTTGCAAATAAACCCCCGAAATTATTCCGATTTATAGAAAAGTCCCCAAAATTCGGATTTTTGCAAATAACACCCCGTCGCGCGGGCGGGAGCGGAGGAGGAGGCCGGCCGGCAGGCGGCAGGCGGCGGGGGCGGAGCCGGAGGCCGGGCGGGCGGGAGCGGAGGCGGAGGCCGGGGCGCAGGCGCGCCGAAACGCGGGCGCGAACGGCCACGGCCGAGGCCGTTCCGCCACCGCGTGCCGGGGACGGAGGCCGAGGCCGGCGCGCCCGCACGCGGAGGCCGAGGCCGAGGCCGTTCCGCCCCCGCGTGCCGGGGACGGAGGCCGAGGCCGGCGCGCCTGCACGCGGGGGCGGAACGGTCTCGGCCTTGGCCGTCCGCGCCCGCGTGCCGGCGCGCCGGCCTCGGCCTCCGTCCCCGGCACGCGGAGGCGGAACGGCCTCGGCGTCCGCCTCCGCTCCCGCTGCCGGCACGCCGGCGCCCCGGCTTCCGCCTCCTTCTCCGGCACGCGGGGCCGGGATTTTTGCAAATAACACCCCGAAATATTCAAATTTACAGAAAAGTCCCCGAAATTTTGATTTTTGCAAATAACACCCCGAAGTTAAATTTGTAATTTATAAATATTAAATTTGTAATTATAAATATAAAAAACACTAATGTCTTTTTTGTAAAATTTTATTTAAAATATGATTAAAAATATAGACTTATTTATAAAAAAAAAATATTGAAGGGGTCTATTTGTAAATGTACAATATGAAACTTGTAATTTTAAATTTTAATCTTTGAAACCTTCGATGACTTATTTGTAAAATTTATTGATAAAATAAATAAAATTTGGATATATTTATAGAGAAAAATATTAAAGGTGGTCTATTTTTAAATGTAAAAAATATTAAAAATTAATTTTAAAATAATTTTACAATTATTTTTAAAAAAAATCTGAGGGTCTATTTTGTAATTTATAAATATTAAATTTGTAATTATAAATATAAAAAACACTAATGTCTTTTTTGTAAAATTTTATTTAAAATATGATTAAAAATATAGACTTATTTATAAAAAAAAATATTGAAGGGGTCTATTTGTAAATGTATAATATGAAACTTGTAATTTTAAATTTTAATCTTTGAAACCTTCGATGACTTATTTGTAAAATTTATTGATAAAATAAATAAAATTTGGACATATTTATAGAGAAAAATATTAAAGGTGGTCTATTTTTAAATGAAAAAATATTAAAAATTAATTTTAAAATTACAAGTTTCATATTGTACATTTACAAATAGACCCCTTCAATATTTTTTTTATAAATAAGTCTATATTTTTTATCATATTTTAAATAAATTTTTACAAAAAAGACATTAGTGTTTTTTATATTTATAATTACAAATTTAATATTTATAAATTACAAATTTAACTTCGGGGTGTTATTTGCAAAAATTAAAATTTAGGGGACTCTTCTGTAAATTTAAATATTTCGGGGTGTTATTTGCAAAAATCCGCCCCCGCGCGCCGGAGAAGGATGCGGAAGCCGGGGCGCCGGCGAGCCGGCGGCGGGAGCGGAGGCGGACGCCGAGGCCGTTCCGCCCCCGCGTGCCGGGGATGGAGGCCGAGGCCGGCGCGCCGGCACTCGGGCGCGGAAGGCCAAGGCCGAGAGCGTTCCGCCCCCGCGTGCGGGCGCGCCGGCCTCGGCCTCCGTCCCCGGCACGCGGGGGCGGAACGGCCTCGGCCTCGGCCTCCGCGTGCGGGCGCGCCGGTCTCGGCCTCCGTCCCCGGCACGCGGGGGCGGAACGGCCTCGGCCGTGGCCGTCCGCGCCCGCGTTTCGGCGCGCCGGCGCCCCGGCCTCCGGCTCCGCTCCCGCCCGCCCGGCCTCCGGCTCCGCTCCCGCCGCCTGCCGCCGCCTCCGCTCCGCCTCCGGCCGGCCGGCCTCCTCATCCGCTCCCGCCCGCGCGACGGGGTGTTATTTGCAAAAATCGGAACTTTGGGGACTTTTCTGTAAATCAGAATAATTTCGGGGGTTTATTTGTAAAAATTCGAAATCCGGGGGTTAAATATAAAAAAATAAATTTTTAGGGGTGTATGTGTAAAAATAATGGGGGTAAAATCGGAATTTTTTGGTAAAATTTTGATTAAATAACAATCAGGGGACTGTGGGTAAATATGGGCGAATTTGAGGGGTGGGGGTAATTACGGAAATTACGGGGGTTAACGGTAATTACCTCAAATTACAGGGGTCACCGGTAATTACCCCTATAATTAACTCAAGGGTCATTTGATTGCATTGATGTCAAGGTTGTCAAAACAACTAGCCAGCGTTACACGATAAACCTTTAAAATTTGAAAGGTTGCATTTGACAATGACTTAAAATTAAAAATAAAAATAAAAATAAAATTAGGAATAAATATATATTTGATCGATAGTCTGGTTAATACAAATGTTAGTATTGATATTTTTAAAAAATATAAAAAAAATACTAATATGACTATATTTTTAATGTTTAAATATTAATCCGCCTTAAACTATAATAGTCCTAGCTTTAGTTTAGTATCAGAAGATACTTTAAATGAACCGCCCACACTGCTAGACAGAGACTTAAACCGATTTTATTTTAAAAAATATAAATTTATAGTTATTATTATAAAATTTAGAATATTAGTTATTAAAATATTTATTTCAGAATTAAACAATCGAGAACATCGTGAACGACAATATCTAAATATGCTTGTTTAGTTAGAATTGTATATTGTAATATCATTCTGAACGTCATGTTTGAATCCATTTCAAATTTTGATTTAAACAGAAATATGGAATGGTTCAGGCATTTTGCTCGTTGAAATAACAACGAATAAATATTTAACGCAAAAGGTCAAAAAATTTATATTTGTCAAGAATGGGATTCGAACCCATGCCCTTTCGGACCAGTCAATCTTGACTTGCGACAAAATTGCAATGGGTGAATTAAAATAATATTAAAATAATATAATTTACAAAAATTACGAGAATATCAGAGAGGTTTATGCAAACATCCCCATCTTTGAGTACGGAATTGTAAATATTATAAATTTTGGGAATTATATGTAAAATCTTGCCTTTGCGATGGACGAAGCCTCTGCAGCTGTGTGCTAACGACCATTCAAAAAGTCCCCGCCATTCCCCCCCAAAATCTCAAACTCTAAACCCTGAATAATATGCTATGGAGATCCCTCCTCCATCATCAACCTTCTCCCAAACTCTTCTCCTCCTTCCTATTCCTCCCAATCCCTCGCTTCCATTCCTTCAAGACCTTCTCTTCCTCCAATCCTTCGCTCCCCTTCAATCTCCACTCCAAAATCCATTCTTTACCTTCCAACAATGGCCCAACCATCAGAATAATGCTCGAATCCGATGTCTACTCCAACAACTGCCTTGCTGACTCACATCTCAAATCCGGCCGTGTCAAAGAAGCACTCAACGTGCTCGGCAAAATGCCCCAGATAAACCTTGTCTCATGGAATCTCATGATCTCATGCTACAATCGCATGTCGCAGTTTGATGATTCTCTTAGAACCTTCTGCCGTATCCACAGTTTAGGCCTTGGGCCAAGCCAGTTCACATATGGGAGTGTGCTGTCTGCATGCATGGCTTTGCAAAAGATGGACTTTGGGGAACAAGTTTATTCTCTTGTGCTTAAAAATGGGCTTTTTTCTGATGGGTATGTGTATACGGGGTTAATAGATTTGTTTGCAAAGAGTGGTAGGTTTGATGATGCTTTGGAGTTGTTCTTGGAGGTTGAGACGAGGAATGTTGTTTGTTGGAATGCCATTATTGCCGGGGGAGTTAGGAGTGGTGAAAATATGGTTGCTTTGGGGCTTTTTCGTGAGATGGTGGATGGGTTTTGTATGCCAAATGGGTTTACTTTCTCGAGTGTGCTGTGTGCTTGTGCGGCAGTTGGAGAATTGGAGATGGGCAGAGGTATTCATGCATGGGTGGTTAAGTGTGATGCAGAGCATGATGTCTTTGTTGGAACTGCGGTTGTTGATTTGTATGCTAAGTGTGGTGATATGGATGCAGCAGTGAGGGAGTTCTCTTCGATGCCAGTTCGAAATGTTGTTTCTTGGACTGCCATTATTTATGGGTTTTCTCAGAGGGAGGATGCTCTTCATGCCATTCAATTCTTCCAGGAAATGATAAGAAGAAATGTTGAGATCAATAATTTTACTGTTACAAGTGTGCTTTCTGCCTGCATTAAATCTCTGGTGGCGGATGTGGTTCTCCAAATACATTGTTGGGTCCTGAAAATTGGCTTCATTATGGACCTTGTGGTGAAAAATGCTCTAATTAGTACATATGCAAAAATTGGGAACGTTTCAATGTCTGAAAAGGTTTTCAGAGAGGAAGGCACAGTGGAAACTCCCAACACATGGTCTGCTCTGATCTCTGGGCTTGCTCAAAATAAGAGCTCAAGTAAAGCAATTGATATGTTCCAAAGGATGTTTCAGGAAGGAATGAAGCCTGATAAATTTTGTACTTCTAGTATTTTGAGCATTGTTGATTGCATAGACATGGGAAGACAAATACATTCCTATGCTGTTAAAACCAGATTGGTGCTTGATGTTCTTGTGGGCTGTGCACTCTTCACTATGTACTCAAAATGTGGCATGATAATAGGTAGCTATGAACTTTTCAGACAAATGCTTGAAAGGGATGCAGTTGCATGGTCCTCTATGATTGCTGGTTTTGCTGAACATGGTCATGCAGAAAAGGCATTTCACTTATTCAAGGAAATGACACTTGAAAAAATAGGAATCGACCGCACAACTCTGTGTGCACTTCTTACAGCATGTTGTCATGCGCAATTCTTGAGAAAAGGAAAGGAGATTCATGCCCATGCTCTTCGTTCTGGACTTGGACCTGCGACACTTCTTAGTGGTGCTCTTGTGAACATGTACTCAAAATGCAACTGTTTAATTTCTGCAAGGAAAGTCTTTGATGAGACTCCACTAAAGGATCAAGTCATATGGTCCTCTATGATATCAGCATATGCCACAACTGAGTACATTGAAGAGGCTCTCTTATTATTCCGCAGAATGCTAGCTGCTGGTTTGGAGATGGACACTTTTACATGTTCGTCAATTCTTGGCTTGTGTGCAAACTTACCAAAACAAAACTTTGGCAAGCAATTGCATGCCCATGCCATCAAAGCTGTCATTACTCCCCATCTTACAGTTAGCAGTTCTCTAGTAACAATGTACTCAAGTTGCGGAAGTCTTGATGATTCTCGTAAATTATTTGATCGGATACAAAACCCTGACTTGATCACCTGGACTGCCATGATAGATGGATATGCTCAGCATGGAAGAGGTTTGGAAGCCCTAGAGATTTTTGACATGATGAGAAAGCGTGGCACACAGCCTGATTCTGTGACTTTTGTAGCTGTTTTATCTGCATGTAGCCACAATGGTTTGGTGGATGAAGGATTTCATCATTTTAATTCTATGAGCAGAGAATATGGGATTGAACCAGATGTTCACCACTATGCCTGTATTGTTGATTTACTTGGTCGATCAGGGAGGCTACAAGAGGCTGCAGCTTTCATTGGTAAGATGCCTATGGAACCAGGTTCATTAGTGTGGAGCACACTGCTTAGTGCTTGTCGACTACATGGTGATGTCGAGATTGGAAAAGTTGCAGCCAAGAAGGTTCTTGAATTGGAGCCATGTGACTCTGGGGCATATATTTCTATGTCCAACATATCTGCAGATATGGGGAACTGGGATGAAGTTGTGAGGATCAGGCGTTCAATGGAACGGGGTGGTGTGACGAAGGAAGCTGGATGGAGTGCTGTATGAGAACTGGAGTTTTCTGGATATCTTCCCATTTGGATGGGTCTTTGTGCTGTAATGGGCAAAAGACACTGGGAGATATTCTAATTTCTTTCCTACTCAGTTTTGATGAAATTGAATCGGAAGACATTAAAGGACCCCAGAAAAAAAAAAAAACTAAACAAAATATTGAGAAATATTCAAATTTAACAAAATGTGGTTGACTGTTTCAAGTGGTAAAATGGGGAAGGCAGAGAGCCATGATTACAGCAAAAAGATCGATGTAGCTTCCATGGAACGAAGATTAACAATTGTTACTTGTTTATTGACTGCCACTTGTAAGTTTACTGAATTATTTCTCCTGCTCGCTCAGCTGGCAGTAGATAAACTAAGCTATTTTCATTTGGTTGCTGCTTGTGGCAGAACTTTTTTTATTTAAAAAGTGGAAGCATTCAAGGATATTTCAATCTGGTGTTTTCATTTATTTGAAAGAAAATGATGAGGTGAAGGAGAACATGGCCTGCTAGTTTGCTTCCTTGTTGACTGGCTGCCAACTGCATTGTGTTATAATGATCCATCCCATCTGGTAGGTGGAAAATTTGTATTCCATACAGTTCATCTGTTCAAAATATTCTTCTCACTCTATTGTCCTTTTGCTCTTATATTTTTGTTGCTTGTAAAAGAACCTCTCAATTTGGACTAAGACTATTTTAATAGCATTCGTTCATTGGTAGCAGTGTTTTGGTGGTTCCATCTGTTGAATATATGGTTATTCTTACGTTTTGGTTGCAAACCTTCGTCTTGAGTAATTTATTTAGTGTCTTTTATTCTTGTCATGATATTTTATGTTAGTGCAACCATGAATGGACACACTCTGTCCAGTGTCAAAAACTGTTGAAATATCTATCATGGCTGTATATATATGATATAAATATTCAATTTAACTACATACTTATATTACAAATTTGGCCCAATCTTCAATAAATAGGTAAGGTCTTATGTTATATAATCATTATTATGGATGAAAAATGGCCATGCAAATGTGATGTAATACTTCATACTATTATTGTATTGTAAATGTGTCAAGTTCCCATCATGGGAAATGACCTTGGATGCAAGGTGTTGCCATAACAATTTATATCAGTGATTGCTTTACTCATCATCTTTATGCTGATGAAAAAAAGTTCATTATCATTTAGCTGATCTGAATAAAACTCAAAATAAACTAATTATATGAAACGAATGAATGAATCTCTTCCAGAATTTTCCAGCTAAGTATAGTACCTGTTTATAGAAAGAAATCAAAACATGATGGCTTCAAAATTATCTAATCAAGTATACTATTTGTTTGCAGAAAAAAGTAGTTGACATCCCAGCAGGCAAGGGAGAGATTGTTAGGTGTTGGCCTTTCAATCTTTGAAGAGATCAGGCAGCATATAGATAGGAGAACCTATCAATACTGGCACTTTCCCACGGATCAATGCTGGCATAAGTATGTGTTTGAGGTGTTTCTTCTGTAGGTTAGTTCGTGCTTGCTTCAAACATTCCAGTGTGACTCCAATTGTGAATCAACTGTCAAAAACTTGTGCTGCTGTGATCCCCCAAAGTCTATGCTTGCATATGCTGTATCATCTCCAACAATTTCAGGTGGCAAATTTGAAGATCACAAGTAACATCCACTGGGAACTTGGACAGTATTGGTAGCCAATTGAGGATAAAATTGTACCATTTTGAAAGTCAGCACTAGTGATTGGTTAGAGAAGATTGACAGTCAGCCAGATTAAAAAGCTGCTGTTGCAAGCTGTTGTTACAGCTGAATTTGATTTCATATTCACCTTTAGTCCTGCAAGAGATATTTCTGAAATCAAAATGAGTGCTCACTGAAGAACTTGCAATGTTGAACATGTTTGTACTGGCTGTGGTATTTGTTGGAGATATGATAGATTGTGACTGTGATCTCTGTGTTGTAGGACCTGTCCTCTTGAAGATCCTGCAGATTGCCCAAGAGTTGTGTTTATGGTGCAGAAGGGTTATGAGCATCTGAATAACCATAAGTGTCATTGGTTTACTAAAGATCAGCTCAAACGTCCATTAGTTGGGATGTTTTTATGTGATGAATCAGATGAGGATGGCAGCCGGAACTTGTGTGTCATCCACTCAGTTTTTACCCTGTTGACAGCTCTGCCTTTGTAGAAGATGAGTGATTTCTTTAAGCCTATGTGCTCAGTTCTTTAGGAGGAATAGATGGGCTTGTCTGCTCCTGTAGCTTTCCAGAATCCAGCTCTCGTGACTTGATTTGGCCCTGTGCAGTTTTTGTATTTGCGGTATCATTGGCAACAGAAGTACCATTCTTTCTCACCTCCTGTCGCCAGCTCTTCACAGAAGACAATGAGAAAATTTTATTTGTAAGTATGATTCAATACTGACTTACCAAGAGACAATTTTTTTTTCATTCATAGCTAAAGTGGCATCATATTAGTGGGTATAGCTGCAGATGGTATTTCCTGTGCTTCTTTGTGGGAATTAAGACCTACCTAAGCTAGGGATTACTAGATTTATTAAGCTAGGTCACTGACATCAAGTGTGATGGCCAGAGGTCGGATTAGTCCTCAAACACTCTAAATCACAACTTTCATGTTGAAAATTAGAGAATGGTTACAGCTTATGAGTTCAAAAATTGTATGCTATCAACCTAACAATAATAGAAAGTAAACAGGAAGATGAAGATGCTTTAGAGATAGCCGCAATAGGCAAAACCCAAAATGAGAGGTGACTTACTTGGAAACTCCCAAGGGTCATATTTGTAGATATCTATTTGCTTCATGAGCTCTATTGCAAGTGGCTTTTGCAGGATCCTCCTCTGCAGGTAAAAGCTAACTAGCTCTTCATCTGTTGGAGAAAATCTAAAACCAGGCAGCATCACTTCATCCGCATTATCCATACTACCTATCTCATGCATGGCTTGACCAACCTCTTTTTCGACTCCAAACTGTTAGATTATTGATACATGATAATACAGCAAAGTACTTTTGTTCTCCCAGTGAAACTAGCAGTGTTTTACTGTCAAAAGTCAGAAACTTGCAGAAACATTAAAATCTGAAGAAAATATCGAAGTTAAAACAACCATTTCAACTAGACAATAAGTTAAATAGCATTTATAGAAGCTCCTTACAAACTTAGGATGATAGAACTGAACAAAGGCTCTCGGTGAAAAAAAACAGAAGCTTTGTCATGGATCTCATAGATCTTGGAGATAATAGGAAAGAATTACAAAATACATGAAGTCTGACAGTTGTATCTAAAAGGAAATAGTCCTTATTCTTCTTTATATTTTCCTGTTTCATTGAAATAATCCGTCCGCTTTTAACTATTGATAAGAACGATCTCAAGAAGATTACTGGTTTAGTATATTAGGATCCTGAAATCCCTCCTTTTTCACACTTATGCTATGAAGTTCACACTAACCACTGTTGCAAACCAAGGTGTACCCTGCTTCTAAGAAGATACATTGTTTAAGCCTTTCAGGTTTTAAATATGCATACAAGTGAGACCTCACAGCACATCTGGGATTAACTATATTGGACATTGAAATCCAACACACAATCTTGTCAGATATTTCTATGAATTTGTATCAAAGAAATTTCATGCTTATGAATTCATTATTCTTATGTTTTTTTATATCTGCATTGTTTAGATTTGGCATCCTTGGAGATTCCTTGGCTTGGATGAAGACACAAAAAAAAGGCGAGACAGTAGATGATGGCTTGAAGAAAATGAAAGGTAACACAATCCTTGTTTCTTATTCTTCAAATAAAAATAGTGAATTTCATTTTCACCCACTTTCAAGTGTGTTGCAGTTCACCAGAAACTATCACAAGCTTCGCCTCAAAGATGCGTAATAAATTACCAGTGGATGAATAATCTAATGGCCTTGATTACTGTGGTTAGTAGAGAGTGATTTTTTTCTCAACTCTTCTGACAAATCATTCTACTAGATCAAAAAATCAGTATAACTAAAAAGATTTTTGTGCATATACTAATTTAGATTTTATATGAACTGCACAATTATGAAGAAAAATAGCCCTAGGAGCATGTATGTAATTTATGGAACTTTGTAGGGTATAAAGGGAACAGTAGATTTTATGCATTTAACTATTTTGTATGGCTATATAAGATCGTCTTTTTTTCAAGAATATGACCCCTTTTTTTATGCTTAAAAAAAAAATCTTGCTATACCATCAACATCTCCATCATCATCAATATTTGTATACCATCCATACCATGTCTTCAAGCATGTTGGAATAATTACTCCACTCGATAATAAAATTTAATTTGCATATAATGTATGTGTGGATTTTAATTTTACCTTTTATATCAGATTCGTGAGAAAAACGAGTTTAAAATTGAATTAAATGAATATACATATCTTAGAATCTGAAACGAAATTTAAAATCTTTTTCTGCAATTCCTACCTGATCCACCTTGAGTCTTTTTCTCCAATTATGGACTCTAATTTTATCTTTTAATGTAATACCTGAGAGAAAAATAAATTTAAAAATGAATTAAATGAATTTACATACTTTAGGGATGAAAACGAAATTTTGAAATTTTTTTCTACTTCATGAATGGCTCGAAAACGAAAGCAAATAGATAATTTTTCATTCTTCCTTTCACAATGGTAATCGACCTGATGGAATAGGATTTAGTTTTTTACAAAAAAGCCTCCAAGTATATTATAATTATAAATCAAAGTTTTGTAATTACAAATAAGGTCAAATATTTACAAAGAAATTCAATTATCAAATAATTTAAATAAATCAATTTAAATCCAAATTTTTAATCGGATTCAATTACAAAAAAATTATTCTTTTTCAATCCGATAATTTTAAAGTGAGACCATATATTAGGTATACTGTAAAACGTTCCGACCCATCACAGGATACCCAAATGAGCATACATATAAATTTTGATTATGTCTATGCTGTTATCATTATGATACAACTATCAATCAGACAGGCAAATTTAAGTCACTCACTATATTTTCAAAATGTCTGATTTGAATTGCATAATCAAACTTATTTTTAAAAATAAATCAATAAACAGTTTATAAGGTCACAGAACTAATAATATCCCACTTGGCCTATACATCTGTTTAATTTATATACATATATAGGTAGATGCATACTGAAAATAATTTTTCAGAAATTAGTTTTCATATGGAAACCTAACTGTGTAATTCAGAGACAATGAACCATACTTTTTTTCTTAACAGTCTCTATACATACCTAATCATGGATGGATGTATATTAATGATATACTAACCGTTTCTATATCAAACCAAGTAAAGTACTACATCAGTTGAGTTAAATAACATCAAATATAAGTATAGATAATGTGTTCGTAGAACAAGACATATAATAAAATATAACGGTAGTGAGAATTTTCATGTCTTTTTCATTGATGATTGACTTGTTTCGTATTTCTTTCATAAACACGTCACTTACATGCACAAATTTTACTGAGAACATCCTATAAGTGCTAATGCACTTCATCTAAGTAAGAGGTATAAAATAGATATAATGTCTAGTTATACTTTCAACTCAAGCATTTTAGAAAATTACCTAAACATGATTACTAGGTCTCTATGTAGGTGGCCATCACCAACTCATTTAGTGACCCACGACATTCCTAAGAATTTCATCTCCCAAATTGGAATATTAAAAATAAAACATATTAGTGGAATCATTTCAAATGGAAAAAATAGTATTTTACTGATAAATAGATTATAAACAAATATAATGCATACAGCAGTTAAAACATGTTATCATTTTTACAAATTATTCTTATATGATTGATATGTTCTGTAAATAATTTTATTGTAAGACTTTTAGTTATTGGACCAGTTAGATTATGTACAAAGGAGATCCGTGAAATAATAATATTTTTTTCTGAACTTTTTTATAGACATAATGAAATTGTAATTCAATATACTTTGATTTGGAATAACATCTGACATCTTTAATGAGAGATATAGCTATATCATTGTCAAATATTATCTGCATTGGCTTGTCAATATGATCAACCACTTGCAGGTCAAAGAGGAAATATTTCAACCATACAGCATATTTATTGGTTTTACAACAATGTATGTACTATGCCTGCATAGTTTATAAAGTAGTAGTAATTTGTTTTATATTACGCCACAAAATAATCCCCTCTGCTAAAATAAATACATATCCATATATTGACTTCAAATTGTTTTCACATTCTTTTCAGTCAGAGTCTATATATCCAAGAATATTTAATGACTTATAACCATCAAATAGGAGTACATAATTTTGGATTTTCTTTAAATAATAAAAAAAAATTTAATTACTCTCCAATAAATCATTCCTGAATTACTCTGATATCTGCTAAAAAGTCCCATAACAAAAGCAATATCTGAATGAGTACAAATCATCAACTATATTAAACTATTAATGGTTGAAGCATAGAAAATTTTATGCATATCCTGTCTTTCAATTTCATTCTAACATTACTGAAGATTAAGCTTATTACTTTAACTATAGGTAATTCTCCAGCTTTACAATTATTCATACCATATTTCTGAAAAATTTTAGTAATATATGTCTTCGAAGAAAACCCAAGCAATTGACGCTTTCTGTCTCTATATATTTTAATGGCAAGTATTGCCAAAATTCTTCATTTCAAAGACTATAGACAATATTTTTTCAACCTTTCTAAGAGAATTCAATTCATTACTAGGCAATTAGATATTATTAATATATAACATCAATATTTAAATTTTGTTTCCACTTACTTTCAAGTATACACAATTATCGGCTACATTCTCCTGAAAGTCAAATTTTATGATTGTCTTATGAAATTTAAAATACTACTATCGAGATGTTTATTTTAAATCGTAAATATATTTATGTACTCTGTAGACTTTTATTTCATTATCTTTCCTGATAAACCCTCATGATTAGATCATATAAATTTATTTTTCAAGAATTTCATTTAGAAATGTTGTTTTAGTATCCATCTGAATGAGTTCATAGTTATAGTGTGCAACTAATGCTATGAAGATTCTTAATGAATTTTTTTTTAAGATTGGAGAAAATGTGTCATCATAATTAATCCCTTCTCTCTGAGTATAAGCTTTCGCAACTAATCTTGCTTTATACTTGTCAACTTCATTATTGACTTTCAATTTAGTTTTATAGACCCATTTATATCTAATTAGTTTATAGTTTCAGGAGCTTATGCTAAAAACCAAACCTCATTTTTTTGCATTAAGTCGATTTTTTCAATTATTGCATTCAACTAGAATATTGCATTCTCACTACTTATGGTCTCTGAAAAATTCAATGGATTATTGTTCTCCATGATCGATGGCATAAGTACCTCATTTAAATTGTTTGAACTCTGAATATGTATATTGCCAATTTTCTTTAAGTATGTAACATAGGCATATGATATAGTTGATTTATGAATTTTTCTGAATCTTTCATCTAACTAGCTTGGCACAACCATTGGTGCTTTATTTTGTTTAGCTCTATCTGATTCATCGTTAAACTCAATTCTTTTCCTCTTGCTTCCTGTGATAGATGTACTCTGCTCAATAAATTTAACATCTTTACTTTTAAATATAAAACCCTGAATGAAATTATATAACTTGTAACCTTTAGATCGTTTTGAAAAACCAACGAACTTACAACTCAAACTCTGAGCTACAGTTTTTCGGATATTAGGTTCAGCAATTTTAACTTATGTATCACAACCCTAGATTCTAAAACAATTCAAATTAGGTCTTCTGTCAAGCCATAATTTAAAGAAAGTTTTAGGAACAAATTTGGATGGTATTCTATTTAAAATGTATGTAGTCATTTTCAGTGCTTCACTCCATAAGGAGTCCGGTAATTCACTGAAAATTAACATACAACGTACCATGTCGATCAAAGTTTTGTTCCTCCATTCTACTTTGTATTTCTTAGAATAGTTGTATTTGCAATAATTTCATGCTCCTGTAATAAATTTTGAAAAATATTTGAAGTGTATTCACCTCCTCTATCTGACTTGATGGTTTTAATATTTCTATCTTATTAATTTTCAATTTCAACCTCATACACTTTATATATTTCAAAGATATCTAATTTTCTATGTAGCAAATATATATATCTATGTCGTGAATAATCATCAATGAATATTACAAAATAGTACCATTTAGACCACAAACATCTGTATGGACAAATCTAATAAATTATCAAACCTTAATGCCTTTGAAAATAATACTCTTATCATCTTACCTTTAGTACAATTTATACAAATATCAAAATCATCAAAATTTATATTCTACAGAATTCTGTCATGATAAAGTCTCTTCAATCTGTTTTTACCAATATGACCTAAACAACAATATCATAACTGAAAATAATTATTATCTAAATATACATTTAGGTTATAAGAAAATATATATTTGGAATCAATATTATAACACTGTACTGTATGGTCAACTTTCAATTTCACATGCAATTTATATAGACTATTAGATACAATTCAGTAGCAACAATAACACTATTATAAATCAGAGATACACAATCTTTATAAAAAATAAAATAGTAACCAACTTTTGTAAGTTTGGAGACAGACAATAAGTTGCGCATGATAGTTGGTGCAAAAATTATATTTGACAATAAAATAATATGATCATCATGGAGAACCAGAGTATATGTCCCAACACCGACAATCTCATCTCACTCATTATTCGCCATGAAGACGTGTTTTTCCTGATCATTTGGTTTTCTTAGGTACAAAAATCCTTGCATAATTATTGATATATGGACTAATAATTCCGAATCTACAATTGATGTATCAAAAGAAGCATTAACATAATTTGACTCAAAATAAATTAGACATTTTAACTTATGTCTTTTGGAAAATTCAATAAATCTGTCTTGAATACTCTGAAGTAATTCTTTGGCATATTAGCATGAATTGTTTCAGGAACTATTTTTCTGATTATCAATGTTGCTAATTTATCTATTTTGTGTCATTTCTCAAACTGAGATCTTTCAAATTTACTAGACCCAATAGGCGGTTCAGGAATGTCAATAGCAATGTCAAAGTCTCGAAATGTCAAATGAGTCTCTAGTTTACTTTTTCAAGTTGAATAATTTGATACATTCAAGATCTCGATTTTGAAAAGCCAACTACTATATTTCATACTATAAATTTTACAATTGATAACTCAAATACACAACAAATGCATTTCAGTAATAAATAATTGATGATACTATTGATTTAATATAAATTATCATTGTGATTTTGTATTAATTCTTTTAGAAGACTAATATAAATCACAACATCTCACAAATCACCAGTAAAATTGAAATTGAGATTAAATTATGATATTATTCAACTTCTTTTAGGAGAATAATACAAATCATGAGATCCCGCTAATAAAATCCATAATAATCATAATAAATAATAAAAGTCCGCTTTGGCTTTTTTTTATTGTCACATATAAATTTTTAAAATATTTATATTTATTTTTTCTCTACATCAATTCAACCTTTAGGTCAAATTGACTAAAGTTAAAAATAAATACAGAATAATAATATTTATAAATTAAAATAATCACAAAATTTTTTCGGGAATACTTGGCTATTTTAACTCATAAATATATTATGAAAATTTATTTTCATTAAATTAAATAGTCATTAGCTTAATTAATCAAGATTAAATCCACGTAAATTCAAATTACAATTCAATTTGCAAATTGCATTGAAATTACAATTTTACATTAAAGCCCTCTTAAATTTTTAATTTATAAAAAATTTTAAAATTCAACTGATTCGAGAAAAATTCATCATAAATTAAAATTTTAGAATTCAATCTCAAATTTTTTTCACCAATAGAATCACTGATACTAGTAGACTACTCAAAATAATTTTTAGTCAAAACTTGAGATAAAAATTCGATTTTCTCAAATTGGGTTTCGAGAAATTCAATAGAAAATAAATTATAATTCGATTTTTCACAGATCAACCATCAAAAATTGACTTTGATATTAATTGTGTACTCTAATTTTAACTTTTGATATAAGACTCACAAGAAAAATAAGCTTAAAATTGAATTAAATGTTGTAGAGTTTGAAACAAAATTTAAAATCTTTTTTGGAAATTTTCAGCTAATCCACTTTGAGTCTTTTTTTTTTCCAATTGTGAACTCTAATTTTACCTTTTGATGAAAGACCTAAAAAAATGAATTTAAACTTAAATTAAATAAATTTACATACTTGGAGCTGAACGAAATTTTGAATTTTGTTTCTTCTTCACGAACAGCTCGGAAACGAAATAAAACAGAGATTCTTACGCATGCATGGATAACCAACTTATGACTTTTTATAAAAAGTCCCTCAAGTATATCATAATTATAAATCAAAATTTTATAATTATAAATAAGGTCAAATATTTATAAAAAAAATCAATTATCAAATAATTTAAATAAATTAATTTAAATCCAAATTTTTAATCGGATTTAATTTTAGAAAGTTTACCCTTTTCCAACCAGGCAATTTCAAGTTAGAGACTAGATGGTGGATATACTGTAAAATATTTCGATCCATTACGGAATATCTAAATAAGCACATATATAAAATTTGAATCCATTTATATTGTTATTTATTATCATATAAATATCAATCAAATAACTAAACTTGAGTCACTATATTTCTAAACGGTTCGATCCGAATTATACCATCAAACTTAGTTTTAAAAAAAATCAATAAATAATTTATAAAATTATAACACTAATAGTATTGTTAATTTCTTGTTGTTTAAATTTATTCTTGGTTTAGTGTCTACATTAATGCCAGATTCATCTTTGTTGCTGATATTGTTTATGAATTAATTCTTAGATGAAATTAACGGCCGGCCAAATGATCATTCACATTGATGCTAGCTCAGTTTTCAGACATTATTTTCTACAATTTTTTCCTCGCATTCAGATATTTTATGGTTTGGAATTGTTTAGGATTTGAGAATCATTGGCAATTTTGTGGGGTTTACTTCAAGAAAATTGTGATTGGTTTTTTGGAAGGAAAAAAAAAGATAATGTTCGTTTTTTTTTTTTTATCTTGCATTTTTTCGGATTAATTGAATAGCTCACATATACTTTATATTTTGCAGATAGATCCTTCCAATTTCAAAATTGAAATTCCGCTAACAAAGAACCCGAACCTACTTACTTCCCCATCTATATCACCTTCCCAAAACCGCAGAAACCCTTGCTAGGGTTTTGGGGTCCAAAGGCGTCACCTTCCTCCCTCGACAATGGCGGAAGAAGCCCCACAGATTCCCCAATCGGCGGAGGAATTCAACCAATCCGAGGCTACGTTGGCGCAGGACATGGAGCTGGAGACCCCCGCCGAATCGCCGGGCGCCGGCAACGGCGTGGAGAACTGCGGCGGGAAGAGGACGAGGGAGGAAGGGGGCGAGGACGAGAAGGATGAGAACGCGAAGAAGCAGAAGCTGGAGAGGTCCTCGGAGGAGGCGCGGCTGGAGAAGCTGGAGGAGAAGAAAGGTGGGGTGGAGGAGGGGCCGAAGATGTTGGGGCCGAAGGGGTTCGGCTCGTCGGTTGAGATGTTTGACTACTTCATGAAGCTATTGCATAATTGGTCGCCGAATCTTGATATTAACAAGGTAAATTTCTGTATTTGATTCTTAACTTTGAATTATGGCATGTTTTGTTGCTCGAACTATTGTTAATTGGTGTCATAATTCATTAGAGTTCAAATGGGCAAGTTTTTGTTGCTATATTATCTTGTCTGCACTAGCCTATTGTTAGGTAAACCTGTTGACAGAACTTGTCTTTGTTGAGTCTGGTGGGAAGAATATGTTGGATGATGCAAGAAGAAGTGTGGTTTCTATTGTTTAAAGGAAGTTAAATGAGAAAAAGAACATATACTTAGTGAGAGAATAGCTTTGAAATTTCCCTTTTTTTCTGAAGCTGGTGGCCCTTAGTAGTCTAAATGAACTATTTATTTTCCTATAAAAAGGGAAAGTACGACACCTAAGTAATAGCAGCATATCTTTGCAGACCTTTTTGCTCTTGTTTGATTGCCCTTGTGTCCTGTAATATGAGCATTACTTTGTACTTGATTCATTTGCAATAGCAGTCTTATCTAACATTCTAGTAGCGGTTAGCTCTGGAGAACTTGTTCTTGAGAGCCGGGAAACGTTTGCTTCTGAAGTTGTATGAGGACCAATAGTTTCAACTTATTAGATCTCCCTGTATATTTATTTGTTTTTTATGTAATTCTGGAGCCAGTTTTTAAGGTGCTTGCAGTAATAGTTCTCTTTTTATTTGGTTCGTGGTTTTGGATATCATATCTTTACCCCTCTTCTTCCCAAGTTCTCTAATCACATAGTTGCAATCTATGTAGCTTTTCTCAACAGAGGTTTTGTTTGAGGCATTCAAAACAAGGTTTTCAAAAGTTTTCTGTTAAAACCAAAATACACGCACTATTCTTTTTGCAATTTTATGCACAGATTGCTTTGCTTGTGATCCTATTCTCACACTTCTGCTTGATTGCCTGGATTTTATTGATGGTGAGTGACATTTATTATTGACTTATAAATTGTCATTTTTCTGTTGGTTGTCTCTTTTGTTTTAGTTTCTAAGTTTAATAGGTTTTGGCAGGTTGCTCCTAGAATAAACATGCATTTTTGTTATTGGTAGAACACAGCATCTAAATGCTATACCCTGGGTGACCGCTAATGATTAGACCTTTTCTACTGATGTGGAATTAAAATTACTGACATACAACATTTGGGTGCTTGTTATGCGGTATGAGCACTTGGTGTTACTGGGCTTGATCCAGAAGGGACACCCAGAGCCTGGCAAGAAGATTGGGGTGGGAATTCAGGCATTCCATGTCCGGACCCACCCTGCCTGGAAAAGCCGCTGCTTCTTCCTCTTGCAGGCTGATGGAACTGTTGATGATTTCAGCTTCCGAAAATGTGTTGACCAAATCCTACCTCTGCCTGACAACATGAAGGCCATGTCGTCAGATGGTAATAAACATCACAAGGGAGGCGGCCGCGGAAGCCAAGGAGGTAGAGATGGAGGAAGAGGTGGCCATGGTCGTGGCAAAAGAGGAGGAAAATAAAAGGATAGCTCTTGGTTCCACTGGATTTTGATCTCTACTTTATTTGATTAACCTCCTCCAGCTTGGCTGAGGATTTATTCATGTATTTAAAATCCTTTAACAGTTATTTGCTAGTATTTTGAAGTTCAATTGAAATGGCATGCTGTTCCTGTCTTAGGTTTTATTTCTAGAAACTACCCATCATTTTATTATAGAAAATCATTGTTGTTCAATACTTGCAATAAAAAAGAAGAAGAAAAAAGCTGCTTATTGATTTATTTGCCTCTGTTGAATACGAGCTCTGTTGCAGGGAAAAAGAAATGAAAAACAGCCATACACCAATAGGACAAGTATTTAATCAAATATTATTGTATCAAGTACAATGACCCAACAAATGACCAGACTCAAGATTACCATATAACCAATAAATAATAGAGCATTGATTACTTGGTGAAACAATTCTTAAATATATAAATACAAAAATCATGGCAAATATTTGAACTTGTGTTCTGCAGTAAGACTCGGTCTCTATGAAACTCTGCCTCTCTATCAGACAAGCAGCAGTCTTCAAATCCCCCTATTGATGGGCTATCTTCTAATAGACAAGCTAAGAATAGCCAAGCCAGCCTGTGGTGATTGTTCATGCCAACATGATATTCTCTATGCTCATAGGCAACTCAACCAGCCATGATTCAGGTTTACTGGGACTGAAGTTATATCTAAATCGCTTGGAATTTAAATTTTCTGAAGATTTTGGTGTTTCATCACCGTCTCCATCCATATCTGAAAGCAACTTCCTCTTTGAACCAGGAACCAAATTTAATCCTGCAAGGAACCGGTGAGAATTAGTGACATATAGGTAACTAACCTGGGGAATCATTTTATCACTGGAAATTCTCATTACCACGGAAGATGTTGGAGATACTTTGTAGTGTTTCTGTATCACTGCAGCTACCACGAAAGTCCCTCATACTGCAAGTTTTGTAATTATTTGTTCTGCATTTATGTAAAAGTTCACATGAAAGACATTTCATCCAAAACAATTGATAATTAAGTCATCCATTGGAAAGAATACAAAAAATGAAATAATAAGTCACAGTCTGAGTTGCAGTACCAATCAGTGTCTTTTATTCAGAAGAATTGATAATTAAGTCAAACATACATTATTTAAGTTCATGCAAAAAGTACCGATTCTAATTAGCACAATGATTCACATACGGATTTAAGAAAACAACAGAAAGGGTACAAACCTGTACATATGCTCCACAAAGTCATCAATAACGACAGGCCATGCTCCTGCAAGATGAATTGAAGTAATTAAAGCTTCACAGAGAAGTACAAAATATTTTGGAGCATCATGTTTAAGATTTTATGATAACTCAAATTATGAAAAGAATTAGGGAACAAACTACAGCCTAGAAATTTGTGCAAATACCTTACATACAAAAGTTAAAATTTGAATTTCTGAACTAAAAACAGTTGAAACAAAGTGAAAGTCAATATGTTACTGCTCAAAAATGTAGCACCAAGCATCCTAGTTGGCCATAACAAAAGATAAACAACAGGAAAAAAAAAAGAACACAGTACAGTTTGCTTGGTGACAATAGAGAGGTTTGCCCTTTCGTCCATCATGCTCTCTTTGAGTCGTTGGATTTACCTGAAGTCTTGGATTGAAGGAAAATATAGGGAAAAGAAGAGTATATATTCACTTGGAGAGAAAATGAAGATTTTCTAGGTTTTCAATAGCAGGAAAAAGAAATTTCCTTCCCATTTGTCCTTGTGGGATAATAGAAAGGCAAACAATCCATAGCTTTATATTGTACACTTTTTAGTATTTGCAATATGCTTAGTAATAAGAATGCAAGAAGCATTTCTGAGCAAACAGGAAATGATGGCACAAAAATTTTTCTCACAGGTCATGGTTATTAGTGAAAAATAGTTACATTAAGCTCTACTAAAAATCCTAGAGATACCATATTTATTGTTACCTTTAGGATCATAACCATCAAGATCTTCGTTCACACATCGGCTGAATGCCAAGAGTTGCTGCCAAGTATCCTTCGAGATATTATGCCGTTGGTGTTTCTACATTCAACCCCAAAACAAATAAGTGACCCAAATAAACAAGCAATGATGAACAACTGAACAGCTTAGAATAAAAATGATTTATTGCAAACAAAGGAGGCCACACATAAAAATATGAAAAATCTAAGGTCAAAATATGGATTCAAATACAAAGTTTACTTTGCAAAGATACTTCTAACAGACAGTTATAGCATTTGAATAAGATCAATTTAGTTAAAAAAATCAGCTTATGAACTTTGGTCTTCATAATATCCATAGTTTTGTAGAAAATCTTGCACTTTATGTATCTGAAATCTTGAAAGCTAACAAATGTGAAAACATGAAGAGGAGAGAAGACAGCTAAAAGGCTTGAATATTTTTTTCATATGACAACATTGATGTGTGTAGCATATTAAGAAATATTATGCAGTTTTATACCTCAACAAAATCACACCACTGATTAAGCAATCGAAATCTCCCCGTTAAAACTAGCCTCCATGCACTTATGGCCTTGTTTACAGCTGCAAATCATTTAAGGCGAATAACAGTTTCAGTTAAAACTTGAGGGAGTAGAATAATAAAACACCAGAAACAGAGTTAAGAGTAGAACTCACTAATGTTCTTCTGGCCATTTTCACAGGAAATGAAAAAGACAAAATCATAGAAGCAATTAAACTTCCGAGAGTCCACCTACAAATTAATCACAACAACAAGAATATTCAGAAATGGCAAGAAGGAAATACTTTCCATAAGACAATAAAGTGAGATGAATATCAGAGGAAAAAAAAGGAAAGATAAAACACTAACAGATAGGTGAAGATGTGCCATGAGCTTGACAAGGTCATTGAAGAATGTATCTCTGTCAACAGAAGAAAACAACTATAAGATAAGTTGAAATAATTAGTTTCATGCAAGAAAACGACAATAAACAACCATGCTCGTGCACCTATTATGTTGGACCACCACAGATGCATGACATGCAAAGCTTGCAAGAAGAAAAAGGGTTCGAATTAGTTTTCCAATATGTGATATTGTCAAACATTTAAAAATGTTAGAAGATTAGTCCCACAACTAACTCATTTCAATGATAGATGCACATTGCTGATATTAAACGCTATGGAATTTAGAGTATCTAAACCCTATAAAAAAAGGATTCAATTGACATGCCGATTCATGCAAGCATGGGACCGAATGAAAAAGATATACCCTGTCTGCCTTCTTGAGTCCAAGGACTTCGACAGACTAGCTAATAACTCCCTTGCAGTTATGCTGTCGTTTCTTGACACAATATCTGCATCATAAAACAACAAATTTTCATTAGCCAAAATTCCAATATGCACCGATATCAACACATCCTCGGACCGAAGAAAAAACAATTGCCCCAATATCCAAATCAAAAGAATCCCAGAAAATTATGAGCTACACTACCAATTGACATAAAACGCAACAACATCGACATCTTTCTTATTGGATTCTAATCACTACACCAATAGAAGACTACCATAGCCGACCTAGCTCGCTCACAGCAACAAAATCAATAATTACTACACACAATACACGACCATACATGCTAAACCCTAGTTACAACAGAGAATTCAGCAATCTACTTAAAGTCCAGAAGAGTCCTCCATGTTTAACACCAAGAGACTATCCCGGAGCTTCCCAAGCTGCCGACTAGCAACAAGATGCAATCTTTCCCCACTTATTCATCAAATCATGTGTCACAATCAACATCAGATGGATTCCAAATATAAAGAGAAAATCACAAAAGAAAAAAAAGGAGATGAGGAGATCAGGGACATACCGCAGTATTCAGCGTAGATCTCGAAGATGTCAGGGCGGAGGGAGGCGGGGGAGCCCATGGAAGACCGGACTGGGACGCTAGGGTTTTGAGAGGTATGGGATTTCGAGGTGGATACCCTAGCTTTGAATCTGTTTGGGAGAAGGCAACAAGAAAAATGCAAAATTTCCCCGTCTGGAGTGTATTCTCTGATTCTCTGGAAGTCAGGCCGTAAGCGCCAGTTTGGATGAATTCTTAATTTGTAATTGAAAAATTGGTCATTTTCATTAATTTCAAGAAATAAAAAGAGTTATTGGAATTGTCTGGTGTTTAAATAAATATTTTTTGAATGAAATTAAAAATTAATTAATTCTCTTAATTTTAAATATATATATTAAATTTGGAATAAAATAAAAAATATAAATATAATTTATAAATACAAAATATATATTATTTTATAAAAATTAATACTTTTTTTGTAAGTAAATAGAATGATAAAATATAATAATATTAAAAAATATTAAGATAATTAAAAATTAATATAAATTTAAAAAAGGTCAAAAATAAATAATTTTATAATTATAATAGAATTAATTTAGGATTTATTTAATTTTTTTCTTGTTAAATTGTTTGATAAACATAAAATACATATATATTAAATTTAATATTAAAATTAGTATAAAATATAAAAAATATAAATATAATTTACAAACATAACATATATACTATTTTTTAAAAATAAATACTTTATTTATAAGCAAATAGAATAATATAATATATTAATATTAGAAAATACTAAGTTAATTAAAAAATTAATATAAATTTAAAAATGACCCAAAAATAAAGAATTCTATAATTATAATACAATTAAGTTAGGATTTATTTAATATTTTTTTGTTAAATAATTTGATAAACATAAAATACATATTTCTTAGAAACATAATTATTATTTAAAAAATTAATATAATTATTAAAATAGCCCATAAATCGAGAATTATATAACTATAATAAAATTAATTCAATATTTATTTATTATATTTTAGCTGACAAGTTAAATTATTTGATAAACTTAAAAATTATAATTTTTAAAAATAATTTATCTTTAGTTAAATAAATATTTTTAAATTAAAACAAGTAAATTAATTTTAAAAAGTTAAAAAAATGGCCTAAATGTTATATAAATCTATTATTTAATTTGTGGGCCCCACTGTAATTTCCAAGAATCGGATGGATTCCTCAAAAAATTTTCGGAATTCAAAATCGAAATTGAAAAAGAATAAGAATTATCAAATTCCCTCGATTTCGGATTTTGGAATTGAATCAAATATCGAAATTAGAAAATTGAACTTTTAATAATATTTTCAAATTACAAATTCCCAATAATTTTTTCAAATTTCAAGGAGAAACATACGATTTGAAAAATTTTCAAGAAATTATATGCAATTTCTCAAGTTTCAAGGAAAAATTGCAATTTTGCAAGATTCCAAGAAGTTATATATACTTTCTAAATTTGGAAAAGAAATATGCAATTTATAAAATTTTAAGAAGTTATATACAATTGTCCATCTTTTTATTATATTATTGATTTTTATATTTTTATTATAGTTTAGAATTAAATTTTGAACGTAATAAATAATTTATTTAATTTTATATATTATTTTTAATTTAAAATTACAATTTAGATGAGATGAATAAATTTATTATACTTGTTATACTCAATTCAAATTCGAAACATTGGTGTTATAATTCATTTTTCTGATATTTTAAGTATTTTTACAAAAAAAATTACATATTTAATAATTATATATATAATGGGTATAAAATTCTATTAACAGGATTTTAATATTTTTTAATTATATTTTAAACTATTAAATTTATCTAAAGATTAATACACCCTAAGGATTTAGAATTTAGAATTTAGAGTATATTAATTTTTAAATAAATCTAACAGTTTAAAATATAATAGGATTAAGACTAAAATTCTAACTTCTAAATAATAAATCTTAAACTCTATATCGTAAACCCTAAAGGTTATACTAATTCTTAGATAATTTAATGGTTTAAAATCTAATAGAATTAATGCTAAAATTATATATATATATATATATATTCAAATACAACAAGAGATAAATAAATTAAATGAGATCATTCGGGAGGCTTAGGAGCGTGGTGATCATTAGCACCAGATCGTGATAATCGTTGCTTTCCAAATCCATCCTCCCATTGATCACTTCTTCCATTCCTCCTCCATCTTCATAATCAATCTGTATTATTTTTACTGAAAAAATTTCAGAAACAAATAACAGGCACACACAAAGCAAAAGAAAACCCTAAGCAAGTTATTAAATAATAATAAACAGATTTTTTAGCGATCCAACTGTTCTAAATTACTTCATAATTAATCAGACCTGAGAAGCAACAATAGGAATATCTCTGGCTACTTGCAATAATAATCACTCAGCCCCTGCAACAGAGCCAAGTGATCAGATGATTAAAGAAGAACAATAAAAAATAGAAAAGAAATGGATTGATTATCAAGAAAATTACTGGTTGAAGGAACAACATTGGAGGAAGAGAAGATTAGAGGTGTTGCCTTTGTACGGTTTTGGGTCTGTGAGCTCTTTGGTCTGCTCTAACCGATTTCAATTTTTTTAAAAAATAAATACTACCTGATTGGTTATAATTAGAGGCACATGCTTCGATACTCAAGTCAGTATGTAAAAATATTGCATTCACATGATTTTGAGTTTGTAAGTTTTTTTGATCCTTTTCAACTGACTTTAATTTTCACAAAAAATAAATACTACCCGTTTGATTATAATCGGAAGAGAATATTCCGACGCTCAAATTAACATATCATATCTTTTTTGGTCCTTTTTGCTTTGAACAGAACTCGGATTTATTATGAAAAGAATGATATATAGGAGTTAAATTTACAAGGAAAAAAAAGAAGAATCGTTTACTCCAGTGTTTTAGATCTTATCATATAAGACATTTTGGATAACTCAATTTGGTCTCATTAGATAACTTTATTATAGTTGGTGTACGAGTTAGCTAAGAAGATTTTGAAAATTTTACTTGATGTTCTATACCACGATTAAGTGAATTTTGTCATTTAGCGAGAAATAGAGAAGGAGTTGATGACATAGAGAGTTAGTGGTATAGGAATTTGTCTCCTAACACACTACTAAGATTATTCTTTATAGGGACAAAGGGGTTTATAGAATGTTTAAATAGTTTATTGTACGCATACTGTTGGTCTATTCTATTCGTGCTATAAAGCTCAACCTTTGAGGATCGAGTTATTAAGTTGAGCTCCTGGCGATCAAGATATAAAGTTCATTTTTTGATGGTTGAATTATAGAGTTCATCTTCTAATGGTCGAGTTATAGAGCTCGTCTTCGAATTGTAGGACTCAATTTTCGATATCAAGACTATGAGATTTAATTATTTAAAATTTTATTGAGTTTAGGTGTAGCAGAGAAGTGGATGACTCCGATCTCTATTCAATCTACTTTTTAATTTGTCACTAAATTTAATTTTGGTTCAATATTACTTTTTAATATATTAAATGAGAAGGGCAAAATGAGGGGAAGGCCTCTCCATCTTTGCCAAACAATTCTAGCGCCTGCAAATGTTCGTCCACCATGAACTTTGGCCACCATCCTCCTTCTTCCCTTTATTTGCCTTCATCGTCGCCTGCGAGACTTGGAGTCAAGACTGGTAAGTAAAGAAGTCGTCTCCTTTTATACGTTTCTTTGAAGTGGTGCTGTGGCATGAGATGATTTTACGCGGGAACATCTCAAACATTAAGTTTGACATAATTATCGAGCAATCAGATCAACAACATAACTCTCAATAATATAGCAAATAATAAAATTTGAATTACAAAACAAAATGAGGAAAAAGGCGGCCTTTTTGGTGTTCTTTTAGGCCCAATGAGAATCAATCTCTAAATTAAATGAGAGAAGCCGATAACGCTCCCTCAAGGGCGGAGGGCCACAAATAAAAACTTGTGGCTTGCAGCTCCCCCTCCAACCGCTGACGTGGCACTCTTGGCAAAAGCAAGCTGCAGTTTCTTCACTGGGGATATGCTTACAAAACGCCATCTTGCAGCCCAAACACAGAGCAGAAACAGAGCACAAAAACCAACAACAACAAGATGATGATGATGATGCCAAATGAAAGCAGAGACACGGCCATTAAGCTCTTTGGGAGTACTATTCCTCTGCCGCCGCCTCCTCCACCGCGGGATTCTGCTGCGGCAGCCGGCGAGGATGACAAGGTGGTGATTCCCTGTGGCTCTGTCATTTGTTTTTGTTATGCTTTTTTGAGTTTTCTTTGTGCGTTGTAATCTTTGGAACCATGATTTTTACTTTTTTCTTTGTATTTTATCTTGCAAATTTTGATCTTGTAGATGAATTCAAGTTTGCTTCAAATTTCAGGATCATTCGTCTGAATCCAAGAGCTCAGATCAAAAAGAAGAGCCTCCTCCTCCTCATGATGCCAATCATGAAGAGGAACAAGAGAACGAGAACGAGAAGCCGGCGACGAGGGCGACGACGATGAAGAAGCCGGACAAGATCCTGCCTTGCCCCAGGTGCAGCAGCCTGGACACCAAGTTTTGTTACTTCAACAACTACAACGACAAACAGCCGCGCCACTTCTGCAAGAACTGCCAACGCTACTGGACCGCCGGCGGCACCATGCGCAACGTTCCCGTCGGCTCTGGCCGCCGCAAGACCAAGAAGCCGCCACCTCCACCGTCCAACCATGCCACCGCCGGCACCACAGTTCCTCGTTTCGGCCCTGACACGCAGCTCACATCATTCAACTGTTGTCCCTGTCCACCGAGCACTCCGGTCTCGTTCCCGGTGATCTATCCCGCCTACTGGGGTCTCCGGTGGGTCTCCGCTCTCGCTCCAGCTCTAGGCAAACGCAGCAGAGACGAAGGAGATTTGAGCCAAGAATCATTTGAACAAGATAAGCCTCTGTGGAGGCCAAAGGCAATGAAGATAGACGACGCCGGAGAGGCTGCGAATAGCTCGGTGTGGGCGTCCCTGGGGAGCAAGAAGAATGAGATGGTGTTCGATGCGCTTCATGTAGAAGGGAAGAGCCGCGGAGTGGATGCTTCTTCGGCGGTGCTGCGAGCGAATCCGGCAGCATTTTCGCGGGCTCGCGGGTTCCATGAGAGGTCCTAGTGGCATGACTGACTATTTTTTGGAGCTGACATAGCAGTAGGAAGATGGACGGATGAGTTTCTGTACATGTGGAGTGAGAGAGCCAAGAAGCAGGTGTAGAAAAATAAAGATCAGGTTTGGTAGGAGATGGTGGCCATTTTTGAAGTGTTTGATGTGTTCATCGCCGCATGAAAATTAGGGCTTTTGCACTTCAGTGAAGGAGAATATTGAAGAGGAGCACTGAGATCTCAGAAATGTAGAATTCACACGGAGTTGGATGGAGGTCAGGTGGGGATTTTTGCAGATAACTCTTCTACCATGTAATATTTGCAGATCCCCCCTTGCATGTCACTTTTGGTTAAAACAATTTCTATCTAGATAATAGTTGGAGCAATGTCTTCACAATACTTGTGAAATATCAATTACATCTAATGAATTAAAAGGTATACATAACTCATATCTAGATAATCGTTGGAGTATTATCTTCACGATATAAATAAAAAAAATTTTACATCCTTGACTCTTTAATTTTTAAGTTTTTTAATTTTCACAATCAGTTGATTGAAAAATCCAAGAGGAAGTCTATCAAAAATTCAATATATTAAGTAATTCTTTTGAATCAGATTAAAGCCAAAGTTGTAATTTAGTATAAAAAATGTTTACAATTCTTGCAATTCAAAGAGGGCTGTATTTTTTGCAATAAAAAGCAAAAAAGGAGAGGAAAATATAGGCTTTTTCGCAAATATCAAAGACAAAATTTGAAAACAAAAATATTACATAAAACAGGGAGTTATTTGCAAAATTCTTTTTAACTTGCCGTCCCATCAAATTTCCTCAATATTCCTCTCCGAGAAAGAAAAATTCCATAATATGACAAGAAGACAAGGAATAATTGAGGTTAAGAACTTAAGATTATCATTAAGGAATAAAATTAAGATTGGTGGTTGTCATTTGTCACATGGTAGACGCCCAGAAGTTTCCATGACAATTTTGCTCAAAAAATATAATCCTGATTGAGACAGGGATGTGAGCTGCAAATTGCAACATAATGACAAAATTAGTTGATAATTAAAGTACATCCATAGTGTTGCATCCTCTTGGTTCTGATCGAGAACTAAAGTCCTTTCGATTTTCTCGGTCCAAATCTGTACAAAAATAAAAAAAATTATTTATTCGGTGATTATCGAAAATAATATTTGGACTCAAGTCAATGTTTAGGATCTCCGATAGAACAATAACTCACGAGATGATATTCTTGTGGAAGGCACCTTAGTACATTGACCTTCTTATATGATTTTGAGGTAATTTAATTTTGCCTTTTGAGAATAACTCTACCATAATTATTAGGCAAATTAGTCTACGGCATTTGTGAGAATTCACTTGGTATCCTGTAATTGTATTCCGACAGATTTTGTCAAGCAATGAGCGGTGAACACCAGGGCCTATTTGGTTTGGGGTCAGGACCGGATCAGCATTTTTTTAAATTTTTTTTTTATCTTGTGAAATTAATATTTATTATTTTATATTATTATTAAATTAAATTATTATAAAAAATTAAATAGTTTTTTGAGCTTTAAATTATTGAAGTCTTAATTTTGATAAAAAGATATTAATTTATAAAAGTGGTTCATTAGTCTTGACTTTGACCTTGACCTTGACCATGACCCCATTCCAAACAGACCCAAGGCGATTATCTTTAGAATGCAACACTTACTGGCTGGTACATGAGCGAAGGATGTATATGAAACACCGAACCAGCATGACTCGATCTACTTAGAAATTGTTTGACTGAGGTGTAAAACCGAACTATAACACCCATAGGCTTCAGTTTCAGTTCAGATCAACTCTCCATCGGGTTCAAATTTGTAGTTTGGATCGATAATATTCCTTCACACATCACATTGTTTTTGGTCCTGTTTTATAAGCTGAAAACCTACCACTAAAACCAACAGCTATGCTGAGATTAATCCATGAACTCTCCCAGGTTTTAAAACTCAGTCATCAGAGTCAAAACTCGACCTGCGTCGACTTAGAGAAAAACTCGGCTAACCCAAAGTCGGATAATCTTCGGCTTAACTGAGTTATTAACCTAGCTGAAACCAAAACCAAAATCAAAACCATACAGGAACCCTAGATGATGTGTGTCACAACGCCGGATGCCAACCATCTGCCTTTAGTGTTAAGAACCCAGCGCCGGATCGGAGTACTTTCCGCCACAGCTGAGAAAAAGAAGTCAATGGCCAATGACACAGGCACATACTATTTATGCACAAATCTCTTTGTCATCAACTTATTGGGGAAAAAATAGAATCATGGCTTGCACTTCCAAAAAAGAGTCCACTTCGCTAAAGCAGAGCCCTAGTGCACTTTCCCATCGAAGCAAACAATGAAGTGGTGCACCAAATCCTTTAGTGGAAGAAGAAGCAGGAAGGAGAAGAAGAGATCAACAATTTATTAACAGAAGTAAGTACAATGTAAATGACTAGTTAATCATCTTTATTTGAGGAAGATAGAAAGACCTTAAGTGAAACAAGATAAGATAATCTAAGTTCACCAACACCAACCTGTGCCGTTTGTCCCATACCTATTGTTTTATGTTGTGTGAAAGGTAAGTTCCTCAGAGCAAGCCTATAAGTAAATAGTATATGGCGTAGCTTCTCTTCCACTGTGATAACACTTGTGCAGATGACATATCAAGGCTCTGCGAAGAACAGAGACAGATCTTAGCTTTACTCTTGCATCCGCATGATAGAGGAAAACATTTTGTTTTTGGCAACTTGGCTTGGGATACATGATGAAGCATGATGCACCAGGTCAACCCTGATGTTGACGACTCAAGAGAAATACAAGTATAAACACATGAAATGATTCACATTTCAGATAGCAGCTACATGCCTGATCCATTTTCAAATGACCTTAAACATAAGTATTCAACTCAATGAAGTAAAATTATATTGGCTTCAGTACCAAGTCACTGGGATTCCCACCAAGCAACTTCATTAGAAATGCTTTCCCCAAGTGAACTTGATCCTACACTTACCTTAACTAATACTATTATAATTAGAACTAATCTACATAGTTTACGAGGGCAAGATGTCATTGTCCTCATCTCATCTCATCTCTCTCTCTCTCTCTCTCTCTCAAGTACTTTGTTTGGGGAAAGCCAAGGAAGAATGGGTAGATCTTGCTTTCTGTTGACTATTCTCATATTGGCAATTCTCTCGCTCTCCATAACTCAAGGTAAGACCTCTATTTTTCAATCCTCTGCTCAAACTACAATTTCTTATGTCCTCTCTTACTGCAATATGTCCAGGAGAACCAAGAAGTATTAAGCTAATGAGGCATGAAAAGATGGGGTTTAATTCTAAGCCAACAGATGAGGTAGCTGTCTTTCCTTTGTATTTATCCAATTTTCTTAATTTTTTTCTCATTTATTATTCTTTTGTTTCAAAGGGAAATGTAGGGGTGGGAAGGAAGATAGTGGAGATGATGATGGACTACAATGAACCAGAAGCTAACACAAACCATAAGCCTCCTGGTTCATCCCATACACCTTAGGCTCCGATGATACAGAGAGGAGTTGAGAGAGAAGTGACTCTTTCTCTGGTTTCCATGTTTTAAGTCTTAAAGATCTGAACTGAATGGGTATGGCCGAATTTAACAGGTTTATTTCCTCTTTTGGTTCATAAGGGATGCAACAAGATGTCATTATTTGTGTGTCAAGGATCCTACTAATGTTAAAGACCAAGTATTTTATTTCATGTATTTTCTCAGTTGCCCAATGTTATTCCTAATGAAGGTCATATTGCTAGAGTAGATGGTTTTGCACTTTGAGCATACAACAAAATTTTCAGCAGAAATGTTTGCAGTATTTATCAGAAAAAAAATGGTAAAATTGACATGGATGAGGCAGGTTTATAACATTTTTGATAGTCGATTATAGGAGTGAAATCACATGAATGGAGTAAATTTTTTTTATTCTTCATGTACCAACAAAATATTTTTCCTCCACAAACTTGCATCATTCTGATTTGTTTTCTAAATCATTTCTGGTGATTTTTCTCCGTATTTGCCATAAAATGCACACTTTCGATTATGGCACTAAATCTAAATCTGAACTTGTCAGTAGAGCAATGAAAAAAAGAAATTGAACAAAGGATTCAATGTAACAGAGGCAACAATATCCAAAATCAACATCATCAAATCAATTAAAGAAAGTGCATCTTATAATGCCTTGGGTCATAAGAGATATTAGTCAGATAAAGTTGACTACATGATAGTTGATCAAAATATTTTCTCGGAGTTTTCCTAGGTTTCCTATTTTCAAATTACTTGGAAAGATGGATCAGATGGAAACTTGAGCTTGAAGACATGGCAAACACAACTCATGAAGTGGAGAACTAATCCCAAGTTGCACACCCAAAAAGAAGCATTTCAGCCTTCCAAATTTAATGGTGGGTGCTCCTACCCCATGCCCTTCCTGTTCAAGCTGTTCATGCATAAAATGAAATCAAAAGTGTTACCGTATACATCTAACGGAACAGTCCCAAAAAGGAGGTGACGTAGCAACAAGCGTGATAGACGAGGAAAACACCGTTGCCTCTGTTAAGAACTCCTTGAATCCACAAGGAAAAGAGAAAATTCACTGAAGTAGAACTTTATTGAGAATAAAAGTTGTCCCCCGTCCATAGGACTGAAGACCTATTTATACAAATACCAGAAATCCAATTTGAGTAAGTTTCTGGCTTTCCAAGTCCTAAACTGAATATAACTCAGTTTAAACCCATTAATTGGGTTGGTAGAAGTTCTAAATAAGTTAACATACGAAAATAAAATCCTAAATAAAGATTCATCCTTCCCAAGTCCTAAACTGAATAGGATTCAGTCCAAAATTGGTCTTGAGTTGGTGGAATCCGAGAATAAGACCTAAGACATCATAATAAAGAGAATTTTAAACATAGAAAGGGACTAAGTAAGGTAAATCCTAAGTTTAAATAGAAGAGTGAATCAAATCATTTGTCATGACCCCTTGACTTTTGAATTAGCTTCTTTTGATATTCTTGAACTTCTTTTGAGTGTCCTACATCAGTGTCCCCTTCTTGTAAAGAACTCGTCCTCGAGTTACTTTGTCGTAATGTGGAGTCCTCAGGTGCATAGTAGTCAAACAAATCTTGAATATTAAAAGTGTTTGAGATCCCCAAATCCTTCGGGAGGTCGATGACATAGGCATTGTTGTTTATCTTTCTTAGTATCTTCAGTGGCTCAATTTTTTTCTGTTTCAGTTTGTTGTAAGTTCCAGCTGGAAACCGTTCCTTCCTCAAGTGCACCATCACCAGATCTCCTTCTTGAAACTCTTTTGAACGCTTATGAATGTCCGCTTTAATTTTGTATTTGGCATTGGATTCTTCTAATTTCTTCTTTACCTCAGTATGCACGTCAATAATTCTCTCCGCCATATTGTCTGCAGCTAATTGTTCCTGGTAATTTGGGCCACAAAACACCAAATCCAGCGGGTGTTTTGGTGTTCTTCCATTGACAATTTCAAATGGCGATTTTCCCGTGGACCTGTTCTTCATGTTATTGAAAGCAAATTCAGCTTGTGCGAGGGCATAGTCCCACTGCTTTGGTTTGTCTCTTGCAAGACACCGAATGATGTTTACAAGTGTTCGATTCACCACTTCAGTTTGTCCATCTGTTTGTGGATGATAAGCACTACTAAATTGTAGAGACGTATCAAATCGCTTCCACAATGTCTTCCAAAAGTGACTTAGAAATTTTGTGTCACGGATCAGAAGTGATAGTCTTTGGCACTCCATGTAGCCTTACAATCTCTTGAAAAAATAGATTAGCCACCCTTGTTGCATCTGCTATTTTCTTACATGGAATGAAGTGTGCCATCTTGGAAAATCTGTCGACAACAACAAATACTGAATCTAAGCCTCGTTGAGTCCTGGGGAGCCCCAAAACAAAATCCATCGATAGATCCTCCCATGGGGCATTTGGCACAAGCAATGGGGTATAAAGGCCAGTGTTTTGAGAGCTTCCTTTGGCTGTTTGGCATAGATAGCAAGCTTGTACAAGCGACCAATATCGCCTTTTAAGTTTGTGGCCAGTAGGTAGCGCTCTTCACTAGTGCCAATGCTCTTGTTCACGCCAAGATGTCCTGCTAACATGCTATGCAACTCTTTCACCACCTTTTCTCTCAAGGAGCACCTTGGAATGTAAAGACGAGAACCCTTAAAGAGAAAGCCTTCATGGAGATATAAATCACTTCGTTGTCCTGCTTGACACTTTCTATACCCCTCTTTAAAATCTTCATCTTCAGCAAACAATTCTTTCAAATAATCAAACCCTTCAACTTCGTTGCTTATAGTTACCATCAAGGCTGCCCTACGGCTTAAAGCATCTGCCATCTTATTTTTTTGTCCAGATTTGTGTTTCAAAACATAGGTGTATTGCTGTAAGAATGACGACCATCGACCATGCATGCGATTCAAGTCCTTCTGGCTATCAATGAATTTCAAAGCTTAGTGGTCAGTATATAGAATGAACTCTCGTTGAATTAGATAGTGCTTCCAATGACGAACTGCTTGTACAACAGCATAAAATTCCAGCTCATATGTTGACCACTTCTTTCGAGCTTCACTCAACTTTTCACTATAGAAAGCTACTTGTCTTCCTTCCTGGGATAGAACGGCTCCAATGCCTATGTACGAAGCAGCACAACTACTTCAAAACTAACATTCTTGAAGCGAGGCAATGCCAACATAGGGTGCAGTTAGAATAACTTCTCCCTATCAACTCAAAGCTCTATTAGCTGCGTGAGTCCAGAGAACTGCAGTACTTCAAACATGCAGTTATTGGTGCCATAATGGACTAAGTTTTTGACAAACCTTCCAATAAAAAGAAAAAAAAAAAAAAAAATGTCCGCCAGACCATGACTTTCTAAACTAACTTCTGATACACTTCTGGGTATAAGCCATTCCTTAATAGCTTTTACCTTTTCTTCATCAACATGAATGCCTTCAGCACTTATAACGAAACCCAAGAACACCAAGTGGTCAGTCATAAAATGACATTTCTTTGAGTTGATGTACAACTTCTCTTTCTTCAGCACAGTAAGTATTTCTGTTAGATGCCTTTTATGTTCTTATTCATTATGACTGTACACCAGGATATCATCAAAGTAAATAAATAACAACAAAATGACCAATGAAAGGTTTGAGTACCTGATTCATCAATCGCATGAAGGTACTTGGTGCATTTGAGAGTCCAAAAGGCATAACAAGCCACTCATAAAGTCCTTCTTTTGTTTTGAAAGCAGTTTTCCATTCATCACCGGGTCTAATTCTGATTTGATGGTATCCACTCCGCAAATCTATCTTGGAGAAAACCTTTGACCCTTCCAACATGTCCAACATGTCCTCTAAGCGAGGAATTGGGAATCTATACTTTACCGTGATTCGGTTGATAGCTCGACTATCTACACACATCCGCCAACTTCCATCTTCTAGGGGTCAGAAGGCGTGGAACTGCCATGGGCTCGATGCTGACTTGACCATCCTGTCCGTTTCTGATCAACGTCCTCAACATTTGTCGTCGTAAAATTTTGACGAGCTTTTGTTACCCATTCTGTATTGGTGCAGATTTGGTAAACTCGCATCAAGGAACAGTCAAATGTGGGTGCTGAATATCTCTTATTAGGGGGTAGTTCAATGCAGGAAAGATTCATCGGTACATAGATTTCCCTTGAATTCATCTAGGCGAGGGTTGCAAGCCTTTTGGAGCTTCAGTGGGCATTGTCTCCATTCCTTTTCTCAATCACAACAAATATTTGGGATGTCTCTTTAGCCTCGTTTATAAAATTTTGCACAATCAGGAAGGAGTGACCCTCCTCTTGTAAACTCTTGGGTCGACGCTCTTCGCCAATGGGGGTAAGGATAATTTTCTTTCCATCTTTGAAGAAGATGTAGTGATTGTCTCGCCCACGATGTGTAGAATCTCTATCAAATTGCCAAGGTCTTCCAAGAAGAATATGACATGCATTCATCTCCACAACATCACAGGTTACCTCATCCTTATAGAATTTTCCAATGGAAAAACAAATTTGACACCGTTCAGTTACCTTGGTTTCACCAACCTTTTTAATCCAGCCGATCTTGTAGGGAGAAAGATGTGATTCTGTCTTCAATTGAAACTTGTCAACCATAGTCTTGGAGATGATGTTTTCACTGCTTCCCCCATCAATAATCATGTCACAGATCTTGCCATTTACTGTACATCGAGTGCGAAAGATATTGTGACGTTGTAGATTTTCCTCTTACTTTGGGATGTACATCAGATTTCAAACTACTAAAGATGACCGTTCACCATCAGGCTCCTCGAATATTCCATCTTCATAGTTTTCTTGATCACAAACTAGGTCATCATCTTTTGAGTTATGAAAATTGTCAGCAACAAAATTATATTCAATAGCCAAGTTCACAGGTTGTCGTGTTGGACAAACATTAGAACGATGTCCAAATTTTCCACAACGATAACACTTTAGATCAGGATTTGAACTTGGGTTCTTTGGTGATGTGGCATTTCCTGATGACCTTGTAGGTCTAGCTTCAAGACTCACTTGTGTGGGAGGTCGAGAAGGTTGTGTAGCTGCACCTCTATTAGGAATAGATTGTGCTTCTTTTGAATTCTCACCAATGGTTCTCCCCACCTGATTTCTGATGATAGGTCGCTCCAATTGGGACTCTACATGAGTTGCACTCCTCACAGCCTCATTAACCGTCCAAATAGGTTGTAAAGAAATCCTATCTTGGATGGTTGTGCGTAGCCCACCGATGAATCTTGCCACTTGATGAGATTCAGTCTCTATTAGATTATTACGTGTTGATAGGCGATAGAACTCCTCAGCATATGCCTTCACACTGCGATTACCCTGTCGACAATTTTGATATTGCTGAAAGAGTACCTGGTCATAATCTATGGGAAGGAATTGCTTTTCGAGAAGAGCCTTCATCCGTGGCCATGCTCGAATTGGAGCTTTATTTTGGCGTGTCCTTTCCAACTGGATGCGTTCCCACCATGCTGATGCACCCCCCTTGAGTCGGTAAGCAACAAGCTTCACTTTCTTCGAATCTGGAATCTCCATATAGTCGAAGAACCGTTCCACTTCAGCAAGCCAATCGAGAAAATCTTCGATCTGAAGTTGGCCATTGAAAGATGGGAGATCAATCTTCAAGCGAAAATCATGACGTCTATCATGCTCAGAAACTGGTCGGCGAAGGATGTCTTCAACTTCTTCGTCGCTGGAATTTTCAAGGATTTGTAAACCCTTTGGATTCACTTGCGGAGCCTTTCCTCGACCAATTGGATCGTGAGTCACTTCATCGATCCGTCGACGTGGTTGATTCAGGCCTTCAAGTTGATCCATCCTCAGCATCAACCTTGCAAGTGAGTTTTGGATTGCCTCCATGGTCGAATCAAAATACTCACGGTTGATGTGATTACCCACAGGAGCACCGGCCCTAGGGTTGCTGCTGGTTGCGTCGTCGTTAGACATTAAGCAAGGAGAGCCTCGCTCTGATACCACTTGACGTAGCAACAAGCGTGGTAGACGAGGAAAACACCGTTGCCTCTGTTAAGAACTCCTTGAATCCACAAGGAAGAGAGAAAATTCACTAAAGTAGAACTTTATTGAGAATAAAAGTTATTTTTCGTCCATAGGACTGAAGGCCTATTTATACAAATACCAGAAATCCAATTTGAGTAAGTTTCTGGCTTCCCAAGTCCTAAACGGAATATAACTCAGTTTAAACCCATTAATTGGGTTGGTAGAAGTTCTAAATAAGTTAACCTACGAAAATAAAATCCTAAATAAAGATTCATCCTTCCCAAGTCCTAAACTGAATAGGATTCAGTCCAAAATTGGTCTTGGGTTGGTGGAATCCGAGAATAAGACCTAAAACATCATAATGAAGAAAATTTTAAACATAGAAAGGTACTGAGTAAGGTAAATCCTAAGTTTAAATAGAAGAGTGAATCAAATCATTTGTCATGGCCCCTTGACTTCTGAATTAGTTTCTTTTGATATTCTTAAACTTCCTTTGAGTGTCTTACATCAGGAGGGAAATCAACTTTGTGATATTTGAATAAGAACTACATGTTAAAATTGGCTATTGAATGTGACAGATAAAAACAAAAGAAGACAAACTCATGCTTTGTCACTTTAGAAGATTTGATGAGCCAGAATGAGTTCATGGCCTCTGACCATTTTTTTTCATGACAAAATATCATATATGATAAAAAATTTGACAACAAAATAGACTTTTAAGCATGTCATTTGATGAAGATGGAGGTCCCAAAAATAGAGTGGTAGATCTTACAAGTACAATCGCTGCATTGCTATGGAGAGCTAATAATTTACCAATGATGGCGTGTTGAATGATTTCTAACAATTGAAGCAAAAAAGTGCTCAAAGCTAGCAGATGAGGCAATAAACAGAGCAGTACTGAAAGAGATGCAAAGCTCCTAATTGTTGTTTTTCTTCTCCATTCTATCAAATCACTCGATCACCTGTCATTGAATTTTACAATCCCCCGTGTCTTGTCCACGACGCACATTACCATAGGCAGAGAGTTCTAATAGATGCATGTCTCGATCTACGATTATGAAGCGGTGAACCCATGAATAAGTTGAAGTGTAAACTAAAATTCACAAGAATGAGCAAAGAGATAACGGTGATTAAAAATCTGCAAGTACCTGAAACTCTGCAATAAACATTCTTCTGTATGAGGTCTGCTTTGGAGATCTCAGTCCTATTCCCCTTTGATCGATTAACAGTTGCCTGCAAAAGAGAGGATGGCAAAAAATGGTTTTATTGACCAAAACAAAAATGTAACAAACGGAAGGAAATTGTCCAAGATTGACCAAGCATCACCTATAGAAATCAACTAGAGAAAAAGATTGATTTTCTTGTTTTCACAGGATTAATTTAATGTAATAACAATACTGGGCATGCTTTGCATTTGTTAAAAAAGAATTTAAGTTCTCTTAGCCTGATGTTGATGTTTTCTTGTGATCAGGTGAACTATTCTTTCTAATCGAATAATTTTAAACAGAACATTCCAAGAAAAAACTAACGGGAACTGATCTTAATGGTGCAGAAGATAATAACCTCCTAAAGTTGTCCTTTTTATCAAGCAATGAATCATTTTAGTAGTTGCTCAAAAATGAATCATTTTAGTACTATCAGGAAATTCACATATAACTTAAACAAATGATGAAATATAACTAGATTCAGGAATGTGACCAAGCACATACTTAGATGTATTGAATAAACAACCAGATTAAAGACCTTAGCTACCATGAGAAAGTGTGCAGTTGAAATTGGGGAGAAGAAAGAAGGAAGCATCTGATTCATGCAGACGCCCATTTAAATATTAACCGGCTAAAGAAGGCAATGAAAATGCAAACTTTTCAACTTTTTGTGAGAAAGGAATGTCACCCATTTCATCAACAATCAATTTGCAATACTTATTCAAGTTTCATGCCATAAATTTAACCAGAGAAATAAAAAACATGTTAAAGGGAAAGGAGAAAAAAAATTACCTGCAAGACCTGGCAATTTTCCAAAGTGCTCTTCCCACCCTGAGGTTTGCAAACATTATGCAGACAAACTTCATGCAACTAATAATTCTACACATTTGATGTTCAGACACCAGAACTAATTGTGTTCTCATGAAAAAGACAGAGCAGTGTGCACATTGTTTTTCTAAAAACATTAACAAGTTTATTTTATCAATATTGCTACTGTCATTGCTTTTAAAAGAATTATGATGGTACACATAACAGGCATCCACTAGAGAATTAGGGTACAGAATGACCAAATAGTTAGTTCAAAGTAAATACGTAATCAATATACAAAGGGTTGACAAGAAGATAGAGTAGCATAATTTTTACTTTTTCATGGCTAAAACAATGATTTCTTATTTGAAACAGTCTCTCTTTCAGTTCTAAAAGGCAGTTGAATAAGTTCTTTTGCAAGGAATCCGCCCAACTCTCGCATCAAAAAAACCTTATATTTGACACATTATTTTTGTTCAACGTCTGGTACTGCAAACATCCTAAGGATGACATACTAAACAACATTTTCTATATTTATTCTGTGGATTGAAGTATGTAAAATGGATTAAAGATCTTTCCATCATATCACTCAACTTCTATTCACATTCAAACAATAACAACAATTTCTACGCAATGACAAAGCACAGAATAAATCATTCTGCAGTGACCAGCTTGATAATTCAATGACCTCCATTTCTATTGCAAATCATTGCTCGTGTATCAATTCGTAAATATTTCATTTGCTAATCCATACCCAATGTATTCCACTGGTAGCCACCTTTTCCTTGCCATTATATTTGCATTCTAATTTATGTATTATCTTTGTGAAATACCACATGTAAATCTCGTAGAATGAAGAACCGGATCATAATCTAAGCAATGGCTAGAAGACATGTACTGGAAGCAAATAAAATCATATTTTCGGAATTGATGCCCTGCCGCTCAATTTGGAAGAACTTCAGTATTCCTAGTTGAAAACCTTTAAGGGTCCTCCATTAGCAAATTTCATATTCTGCCTCTAAAAATTCATTCCAATACACTTGCTCATCCTTTCAAAGGATCCTGCCACAATCTAATACTGTAGTAATACATGCCCTTCTAGCAAGTAGTCTCACAGATTCTAACACTTTGGCTCTATTTACAACAAATCAAACGAGACACGAAGACAAGAAAAAAATTGATCTTTTTCTCACTCTGGACACTCTTGTATTAGTCTTGTAGTCTTATAGGCTATTTATTGTTTTGTTTTTGAGATAAGTTTGATTGTGCAATTTGAGTCAGAAAGTTTGGAAATGTACTAAGTGGCTCATATTTGACTATCTGATTGATATTTATATGACAATGGATGACAGCATAGACGGAGCTAAATAATATTATGTATGTGTGCTCATTTGAGTGTTCCGTGATAGGTCAAAACGTTTTACAGTATACCCAGCAGCTGATCTCACATTGGGGTTGCCTGATAGAAGGAGAATAAATTATTTTATTTGAATTATTTGATTTAGAACTTTTTGTAAATATTTGACTTTGGTTATAATTACAAAATTTTGATTTGTAATTATAATGTATTTCGGGGGCCTATTTGCAAAATGGCAAATAAAAGTTCCATCACAATTCAGGATTCGTGAATTGAGAGAGGAATTGAGAATTGAGAGTTGGAGAAACAAAGAGTTTTCTTTATTTCTAATTGTTCTCATGCCCGTGAAGAGATTTTATTTTTGAAATTTTTTTTCTCCTTTTAAACTCTTTCCCATCAAAGAGTGGCAAAAACTCAAGGTGGATTTGCTGGGATTTACAGATAAAGTTTTAAAATTTTATTATAAGTTTTGAGATATTCAAGTCAGTTTAATTCATTTTGAACTCGATTTTCTTACGGGTCTTATATTAAAAGGTAAAATTAGAACTCGCAATTGGTATCATAGTCACTTTTTAATGGTTGGTTCTCGAAAAATCGGGTTATAATGATTTTCAGTTGAATTTCTCGAAACCCAATTTGGGAAAATCAAGTTTTTGTCTTGGGCTTGAACTAAAAATGATATTAAATAGCCTATTGGTTTGCACAATTTTATTAGTAGAGAAAAATTCGAGTTTGATTTTCAAAATTTTGATTTACGATGATTTTTCAACCGTCCATTGAATTTTTTTAATTAATTATGAATTAAAATTTTGAAAGGACTTTTATGTAAAGTTGTAATCCAATTCAATTCCATGGGTTCGTGTTGTGAATTGCAACTTAGGTTGGTGATTCAATTTGAATTGCAATTGGATTCAATCCATTGGGATTGTGAATTGCAATTTGTTTTTAAATTGAATTGTGATTTTGTATTCCAATCTCGGTTATTATTGCTTTGTTTACTCAAATTAATCTTTGATTACCATTTTCAGTTTATACTTATTTAAACTTTATTGAAAAATAACTTTTCATTATTATTTATTGGTGATTATATTTATAGATTAATTCCATATAAGCCTTATTCATTAACTTTTAATTACGTACAACTCGCTGAAATTTCCGGAATTACCCACACCCCCCATTTTCGAAAATATTTATCCACACCCTCCTGATTGTTATTTAATCAAAATTTTTCCAAAAAATTCTGATTTTATCCTCAGTTATTTTTACAAATACACCCCTAAAAAATTATTTTTTATATTTAACGCCCCGAAATTCCATTTTTTGCAAATAACACCCCGAAATTACTCCAATTTATAGAAAAGTCCTCGAAATTCGGATTTTTGCAAATAAACCCCTGAAAATTATTTCGATTTACAGAAAAGTCCCCGAAATTCGATGGCAGCGAGAGTGGCGGAGCGCAGGCGGAGGCTGGTGGCGGGAGTGGAGGCGGAGGGCTGGCGGGCGGGAGCGGAGGTTGGCGTGCCGGCACCTGGGTGTGGACGGCCAAGGCCTAGGCCGTCCGCGCCCGCGAGCCAGGGACGGAGGCCGAGGTTGGTGCGTCGGCACGAGGGCGCGGACGGCCTTAGCACGCGGGACGTATGGCCTCGACCTTGGCCGTCTGCGCTCGCGTGCCGGCGCACCGGCCTCGACCTCCGTCCCCGGCACGTGGGGGCGGAATGATAAAAAATTTTACTTAAAATATGATAAAAAATATAGACTTATGTATAAATAAAAATATTGAACGGGTCTATTTGTAAATGTACAACATGAAAGTTGTAATTTTAAATTTTAAGTTTTGAAACGTTTAATGACTTATATGTAAAATTTACTTATAAAATAAATAAAATTTAGACTTATTTATAAATAAAAATATTAAAAGTGGTCTATTTTTAAATGTAAAAATAGTAAACTTGTAATTTGAAAATTTAAATTTTAAAACTTGCACTGTCTTTTTGTGAAAATTAATATTAAAAATGATTAAAATATTGACTTATTTAAAAAAAAATCAAGGGATCTATTTGTAAATGTACAATATGAAACTTGTAATTTTAAATTTTAAGTTTTAAAACCTTCAATGACTTATTTGTAAAATTTACTTATAAAATAAATAAATTTGGACTTATTTATAAATAAAAATATTAAAGGTGATCTATTTTTAAATGTAAAAATATTAAATATGTAATTTTAAATTTTAAATTAGAAAACCTTCACTGTCTTTTTTTTGTGAAATTTAATATTAAATATGATTAAAATATTGACTTATTTATTAAAAAAATAATCAAGAGATCTATTTTTAAATGTATAATATGAAACATATAATTTTAAATTTTAAGTTTTGAAACAACTAAAGAAAGAGTACGGAGAGAAATCAAACCAGATCCAGATCTCCCACCAAAAGGATAAACCCTATTTATGTAAAACTGAAGATGATAAAGAAAACCACTTCCTAGTGAATGACAATCATTCCTGAGATTTTATAACATATAGCCTGCCAGAACAATAATAGAAGCTTGTAGCTTACTAGAACAATATAGTCTAATCAGTAATCAGATAGTAATAGCAACTAGAAAGTTCAAGACACAAAGCAATATAACAAGTTCTGCTGTTGTCCAATAAAAGGAAACCTTCCATTATTCAACCAAAAAAGGAAACCTTCCATTATTCCATATAAATCAAAATTTGAAGAACATTAATGAAACAAGTGTCTAAAATAACACTCCTCATTTTTCATTCAACAAAAGAGAGATGGATGATAAAAGATATGACAGTTCTTCCTGAGTCGCCAATCCAAAACCTTGCCATCTAACTCTCCCCAGTCTATCTAGTATAAATATGTACCTACAAACAGAATGCACCCATAGTTACGGTAACCAAGCAACATGACCTCATCATCATTTTTGAGAAGACAATTTACCCAATCAAAATTGATCCTAGAGATCTGACGAACTTCCTGCAAAAAAACATAGTGACATTTATTAAAATTTGAAATCATTACGGTTGACCTTCCTCTTCCTCTTCCCCTGCCACGTCCTCCAACATATTGGTTTCCCATTGACTGTTGATTACTGCTAGATCCAGAAACATCAATTTGTTGTTGTAGTCCAAGATACTCTTTACACGCTCTCTTGTTGTGTCCCAGCTGACCACATCTACTGCAAGTATATATTATCATGAATAATCCCGTAAGCATAGTCTTTTCCCCTCCATGCCTGCATATAAGTTAGTCTGAGACTGTATTTCTCATTCATCATATTCTGTATTTGCTTGACTGTGATTTGCTTATCAACACACATCCAATGCAAAACTTAGTTGTTTACCCATTCAGCATTTGTCATTTTGTTTTCAGAAGTATTAACAGCAATACAAATATGAAGTGGTTCCATTTTCCTTATTTGAAAACCTGAACCATTAGATCTCTTTGAAGCTTGAAGCCTCCATCAGCAATTCGCAAAAGTACATCTGACTGTTACTCTGTTACTATCATTCTTCACAACAAAGGCTGAAATCTGTGCACAATACAATACTCTCTAAGAGCCAATCTGAATGCATGTACATCTTCAAATATGTCTCCAATTTTCAAACCATTGTCATTCAAATTATCTTCAAATAAAGGTAGTAAATTATCTTTCGCTCTGTCTTTTACTCCTTCTTCGCCTTGTCTTATATTTTCTTTATCCTACTCAGCAACTAACTCATCATTATCATTATCCTCCTCATCTTCATCATTATCAGAAGAATACATCAAACTATGAAAACTAGAATCAGAAGGACAATCATCTAAATCTGAATCAATATATTCATCTCTTTGCACACTGTGATACATAGAAGATTCTCCTGTCAAAGGAGTCAGCCTTGGTGTAGACACCGCTGATAAAGGATCGCCTATGTCCTCCACTGATATATAGATATTACTATGCTTCAAGTCTTGAATTACTGTCCACATTACTTCCAGCTGAATTTCACTGCTGATTGACATATAAATTGGAGGACTGCTGTTTGGATATAAATACTTGATCACAAGTAACTCATTTGTCCTTACTTTGATCAATTTACAGGCTTTAGTTCATAATTCTGCAAATATGTATTTTCTTGTATCAACCAGTACAGGCATCTGTCTACCAAATACATATTTTCTTCTTTGAGTATATTCTACTTCCTTCCAATATCCTCCATAACGGAGTATTAATCGTACCAGATTCTCTGAATCAGCCATCTGTAAATACATAATATCAAAAATTAGATATAAAAAATAGATAGAAGAATTGTGGTAGGTGGCTTTGTGTGTGTGCGCGCGCGCGT